>JAVJIF010010426.1:0-182758 GCA_038442645.1 Agave tequilana | reverse complement strand
AAAAGTATATTGTGTTTTCCAGATTTGGTTAGATAATGAGGAAGTGGAAATGGAAAGGTTGACTACAAAGTTGACCATAAAATAATATATAAATAAAAATTAATTATAAAAAAAATTGGAATGTAATTAGAATGCAAGTAAGATTTACATGACCACAAAATTAATTATTTTGAGCCACAACTTATTACAAATGAGATTTACATGACCACAAAATTAACTGTAGCACCCTGGAAGTGAGAAAATGATTATGTAAAAAGGAAAAGAGAAAGGAAAAGGGGTTTTTTCATTTTCCTTTCCGGTGTTTGGATGGAAAACGGAAGTGGGAAATGACACTTCTCACTTCCTCACTTCCGCCCACTTCCTTGAAACCAAACAGCCCTGCTGAAGCTAACAAGATTGATCTTTCTTTTGATTTTGATTTTGTTGTGGAATACTTATTGCTTTCTCCCATTAGTAGAGTATGGATTCTGAAGTTTTTCTTCCTAAAAGAGATCCTCTGGATCAAAAGAGCAACAGCAAGATATACGGTTTTTGTGGGCTAGATTCAAACAGTTAGGAATGAGCAATGAACTAATGTTATAATATCATGATTTTTTTAATATACTGTCTCAGTGATAAAATTATAGGCTGCTTATAGATAAGAAAGCTAGTGAAAATCTCCCCATCTATGGCTCTCCTACCACTTGAAAAGCGAACAACTGTCAAACTCAAGCTTACTAGGGCACTAATAGAGTCCATCTTGCTTCCTTGCACAGTTGCACTGTCCTCAATACTGATTGTGCCAGTAACCTTTCTACCAAGACTTTTAAATAATTAAAGGATAGAACTCTCAAGACCCCACATGCTCCAGGGTTCTTCAAGGGGAGGTTTAGCCTGAAACTTTTATTTCCTTTTCTTAGACAAACGATGGGACCAGAGTAATTCCAGAATATAAATTTTTGTTATAAGTTTTAGCCAGCAAAGTAATCTAGTGCCTGCATTCCAGGCCTGTCCTTGATTTTAGGGATGGTTTGCACTTTGCACAGAGTAGTATTGGGCCTTGGCCATCAAGTTACAACTTCATTATCAATTTGCAGGCACTAGATTTTAGTAACTAGCTTATACTGCTTCCAGATTTCCATTCTCATCACTATATACAAAGAAATTATAAAAAGAAATCCTTTTAATCATACAAGAGATGGGTTCATGGTTTATGTATGTGGTCCTAAATAAAGTTAGATTTTCCAATAAAGGGAGGAGTTGAATTGACTTTTTGCATATTTAGGAACACCAGCTTAGAGCCATATGGTGACCAAGCCAATAAGACTAAATCTCATATTAGGCTCGACCAGTCTCTAGCCTTACTGGAAAACATCCTATTAACTCATCCATTTAAAGATCATAGAAGGCAAGACTAGATATAGTGCATTTTGATCATCATGAGGCAAGATTTCAAGTCACACAACAACTCTAAAAAAAATAAACAAGTAAAAAAATATGTAAAAAACGAGAAATTACAGACAAAACTAGTAAAAGGATCATGTAGAATGGGAGCTTGGATTGACAAGATTCAAGATACAGGCAATACCTTGTTAGTTCAATAGATTAATTAAAGCTGCATCCCTCACAAGGAAAAGTTAAATGTACTATGCTACTCATAAACAGGGGACAAGCACCGCATTTCTGTGGAAAAAAGAGAGTGTAGGACAGATGAATAGGAAAAAAAAACAATAAGATAACAATGTTGATAGAATTTGACTAGAAACCCTAGAACTTTCTCCACTTGTCAGGAGAGTGATACTCTTTCTAGATTAAGATTCAACAATAAAAACCATGAAATTACAATTAAATTTAGTAATAAAAATGTACTGGGCTAAGCTAGCAGAAATTATAAGTAGTACATCACCAACAACTCCATACCAAATTAGGTCATATAACTTTGGAGGCATGAAGCATTTGTTACTTGATTACCTATTTAGTTATGAGGAACTATAGTAATTTTATTTAAATATGATCACAGTAGGCAGCACGAATACCTTAAGAACCTACGGACCTTGCAACCAGCTTTCCCCATGGCCAATGCCACTGCTCTGCCAATACCTCGAGAGGCTCCAGTGATAATCACAACAGTTGCTTCCACTTTTTGAGTCTATTCAACTGCTGCTTGCTCAACAGCTGCAACTTAGTTCTCACACCTATGTATATCATTCACAAAAAACATAACTAAAATGATTATATCTTAAACTATGTTCAGAAGAATATGAAATATGGAACAAGTATGAGAGAAGCAGCACCTATACCAACTTTACTCTCAAAAACTTCCGCAAAGTAAATAAATAAATCAGTGTAAAAATTATTGCTCAAATTTTTAAGTGATAAACAATGTATAAATGGAAACTACAAAAAATGTGAAAACTGTCAAAAACTGGGTACAACAAACAACAACAACACAACAACAACAAAGCCATTTGTCCAAGTATTTGGGGTAGGCTACACGAACCAAAAGAGAATTACGCCGGATCGGGCACATGGATCAGCTTTCTCCACTCATTCCTATCAAGCAATATGCCTTCATTAAGACCTTTTCATTGGAGGGATTCATTAGGTCATGAAAAAGAATACCATCTAGCCTATCAGCTCCTGCCACTTCATTTTAACTTGGAATAGAATCAACTTTATTCGAAGTGACACCTTTAGCGTTAAGACTCAGATGTTCCCTCGCTGAGAGAAAAGGTAAATTCTCATAGTTATGCAAACTGACTAAAATTTTAAATGGAGTTTAAACAATTTTGTAATAAGCATCTAATTAGAATCTTAAAGGCGCATGCATTACTCTTTTTGTGTGTGTGGGTGGGTTCCTCTCTCTCTCTCTCTCTCTCTCTCTCTCTCTCTCTCTCTCTCTCTCTCTCTCTCTCTCTCTCTCGGGGGGGGGGGGGTGTCGGCTAGTATTTGCATATTGACATCAAAGCCAGAATCAGCTCATAGAATTACCATTTCAATTAGAATTCTGAGCAATTTCCTTTTGTTGAGGTGTGTAGGAAGAAATAAGATGGTATGCTTATGCGCAATGAAAAGGGTTTATTTGGAAATGAGGGAGACAAGGGTTATAATTAAAAAACTCAAAACAATCTAACACTATAATATTAGATTCTTTGTCACAAATTTCTTGTACAATTATACTCTAACATCACTTCTAACTCTTGATACTCTTCTTTTCTTTTTATAGGAGTTACCACACCTATACTAACAAGCAGTTGTACCACTTTGATGGAGAAGAAAGGTGGTGCTAAACTACAAATGAAGTGGGGTTTTAAACTAACGCATCGGAGATAAGGGGATCAAAAGAAAAATGCAAATAGATTGGACAATTCAAAAAGACTTTTAGCCATTTTCTCTCATCAGTACAATTAAGACAAATACACTCTCGCATTCATTTTATGTTACTGTACATACACTCACTAGACACACTCATTCTCGTCTGGCTTATTTCCACTCTTTCACTTCTACCTTCTAGCCTTCAACCACTCTGAGAACTCCACTCATTTTATAGATGCCAATAAAACAATCTAGGATTAGCACACAATGCATGTAATCCTAAAACTTTTTTACTTGCAGCCCACAAAACTTCACTAGCTTTTAGCTTCTAGCATTATAAATAGTAAAGTTTGGCATTTAACATTCCCTTTCAAACTTGTTTCACTATTCTCAATGTTCTTTTGAACCTCCCTGCTTTTAAGTTTTTAACGGCTTGGTAAGATGTCAGCAACTTAATCCTCCTCCTTGTAGCATGTCAGATTCATGTTTTTTTATTTTTTTGGCTTGAAAAGCAGTCAATAGTTGTCAGCTCAGGAAAAAGTCAAAAAAAAAAAAAAAAAAAAGAAGAAAAGAAAAGAAACTGTAACACACACACACACACACACACACACACACACACACACACACACAAAAAAAAAAAAAAGAAACAGTGATGGAGATCTACATCAACAACAAGTGAGTCACAGAACTTGCCAATAACACAGTGGCACATGGAAGGAGCAAACATGTTGTGACAGACACTTCATCCAGCAGAAAGTCAAAGAGAACATGAGTCTGGTGTAGCAACACTAGCAAATCTACGTATTTCAATGTAGGTATAGTAACACAAATAAATAAGAGACAGTGTTTGTCCTAGCTTCTAATTATGGTGCTAAGAGAATAAAAGTTGTCTTTCCTATTAAATTATCAAATCTAATTGAACTTTTCAATTGAGCCCCTTGTCTCCTACAATATTAAATTAGAACCCCACTTCACTGCTTATTACCAAAAAGTTTCTTATCTCCTAAATCTCCCATCTCGCACTTTCTCCATGTGCTTTTTATAATTCCTTAGCCCACTTCCACATGTTGATACACATCAAACAAATTGTTCACCAATGCATTGAAGATGCAGCTCCTCACGTAATCATCTTGTTTCTATTTATGACACTCCCTAGTTTGAGTAATTGTCACCATCCCAAAGTGGATAGTCAAAATCCCATGTGTTCTAGAAAGATGTCTACCATACACTGGCTCTGATGACCCAAGAACTACTCGTAGTCTCGTAACTAGCATCTTTTGGGAAAGAACCATGTTAAGAACTCTGTACAGGGTTACCATGGCCATGGATCACTTTGGTAGTTCAGAACAAGAATGGGTACATAGAATGTTACTCCTCCTAAAACACGCTACATTTGGGTAGGCTTCTTTGGCCGGTTAGTTAGTCAGAACTAAATACATTTATCTAGAAAATGGAACAAAAATTACAGGATTGAGGAGGAGTTGTTATGTTATTGTATACATGTGTATGCATGTGTAAGCATATGTGTATGTCAATGTGTATTATTAGTTTGATGCATAAAATTTATCCAGGGTGTCCCTCTGCTTACTAACAAAGCTTGTTATTTGCCACTTTCCTTTTCCGAAAAATCAATATGCACACGCGAGCATACACACTGTTTCATTTATTTATTTATTTTTAAAAACATGGCTTCCTCGTCAGTTTGATTTCAAAAGGAAATTAGAAAATTCTTTCTATCTGGTCCAAGGCCTGCAATTCTCTTTGCACGTATGAATCTTTTATTAGCCTTTTCAAAAAAGCCGCACAAGTTTCAAATGCGTGACATTCCACTCTCCACTTTTAACACTTACCCGCCGAAGGCTACACACTCTTCGGTAAAACAATTGTAAGTAAACATACACAAACAAACAGAATAAAATCATTTTTTTTTAAAAACATATTGAAATTCTCCATATTATTATTCAAATTAAAAACGTCTCCTGATTATTCCCATCCAATCCAATCCAATGTACACGATAACATAAGAGGAAGGATCAGAGGGGGAATTAATTTAATTAATTACCAGTGGCGCGAGCAGGGGTGCCATCGGATCTGAAGCTGAGGCCGGAGCGAAGGTGCGGCGATCGGGCGGTGAGTGGGAGAGTAATCCGCGAGAATCTGACGAGCGGTGAGGTGCTCCGCGGGGCAGCGGCGGACTTGGCGGAGATGAAGGATGAGGTGGAGAGAGAAGAAGAGGCGGCCATCAGTGATTGAGAGATCGATCTGCAGAGATTTCTTTGAAACGAGAGATAGAGATGGGGAAATTGAGAGCTGGGGAACGAATGAAGCAAAAAAAAAAAAGGGGGTGGGTGCTCCGGCCAAATCCCTTCTCTCAAGATCTCCGCCGGTTCAGCGTGCCAATTGACATTTGTTTGGGCCCCACAAAGCCATATCTTGTCACCATAACGGCGGAGATCTTGAGGAACATCAATCTCATACTACTTTTTATGTATTGTTGGATATGAAATTCTAAGGTGCAGCTTATTCCAAGTTATAGCTATAGATTTGCAAATTCTAAATAAACTAGTTTATTGTTAGGCGGTGAAAACGGCTGAGTGATATATCGAGCGGTGGAGGGAGAAGGAGGAACAAGAAGGCAGAAGAGGGCGCTGGAAGGAGGAGGTGGAAGACGGAGGGGAAAGTGGGAGAGGAGAGAGGATGGTTGCGGGCTGCGACGGCGACGGCGAAGCCCAGCAGGGGCTCCTCTCTCTCCCGGCGGTGGCTCTCCCTCCCTCTCGCTCTCTCTATCGCGCAAAAGTGGAGAGGCTCTCTCCCTCTCCCTTTCCCACTCCCCCTCTTTGGCAGCAGCTCTCTCAGCGGCTTTTCCCTTCCTATCTCGTTTTCTCTGTCGCACAAAAGTAAAGACAGACATACAGACAAAATTTGAATATGAGTTTACAGAAAGGAAAAAAAAAAAAGCCCTCTTAGTCGGTTTTAATTATATCTTTAATTAGATTACTATTCTAACAGAAGTGAAAACCGATCGACAGATTAATAAAAATAGAGGTGGAGAGGAGAAAGAGGGAGAAAAAAGAGGGGAGGAGGAAGAAGAGGAAGTGAGGGGAGGGCGGTGGGAGGGCTTGGGGGGTGGGGGGTTGAGGGGAGGAGATGGGAGGAAGGGGAGAAGAGAGTAGGGGTGAGCATCGGTCGGTTCGGTTCGGTTTTTGCTAATTTTTACAAAACCGAAATGAACCGATTAGACTTAGCAAACGAACCGAACCGAACTGACTCAGTTCGGTTCTTCGGTTTTCGGTTTTTTCGATTAGGCCAATATTTTTCCATCATTTCTTACATTTTCGATCACCATTATATTATCATTCTTTAATATTCTAATCTCAAATATTCAATACCCAAATTAGAAATAAGAAAAAGACCCTAACCTTAATGTGAATTAAAAATTTCATATTTTAAAACTTTTACGCTATATTTGGGGCTCTTATATCAAAATTCACATAATTATTACTAACTTTTAATGGCAAGAATGAAAAAAAAAGAACTATATTAATATAAATATTATTCTTAATTGTGATGGTGTGCTTAACATACCTTTCACATATTCAACATAAAAAAAATGATATTGCTAGAAATAATGAGATAAGTTTTCACCAGTTTTTTTATGAACTATATGATTCACTAAATTGAATTTGGGTGGGGTGATATATAGGGTGAGAGATTCGGTTCGGTTCGGTCGAGTTCGGTTCTTGAAACACAAACCGAAATCGAACCGAACTAGAGCGGTTCGGTTCGGGTTCGGGTTTCGGTTTTTGGTCGGTTATTTCGGTTATAACCGAACTCTGCTCCCCTAGAGGAGAGGAAGCCTCTCTCTTTATATGAGCATGCTGAAGACGGACGGATAGATAAAATTTGTAAAAAAATCACAAGAAAAAAACTCCCACAATCACTTCTAAGGGCGTGTTTGTTTCGCCGCAAAACGCAAGACGTAAAACTTCTTTTCTATTTTCTGTTGTTTGTTTCGCTGAAAATAAGTTGCAAAATGCAACTCTTTTTCTCACTTGCAGTTGCTACAGTTAAATTTGTGGTCTTGTAAATCTCACTTTACACTCATATTTTCCCACTTGCAGTTGTTACAGTTAATTTGTGGTGATGTAACTCTCTCTTGTAGTACACTTACAGTTCAAAACAGTTACCTGATAATCAATATATAATTTAATATATTAAATATTAATATTTTAAATAGTGTTCAATTTCTTATTTAATTATTTTATATTTTAATCTTTAATTTTTTTATTGTTTTAATATTGTTTTAATATTTAATATTTTACTATTTTAATTTAATATTTTTATTTAATATTTTATTTAATACTTTATTATTTTATTAATACTTATTCAATTTTTATTATTTATTTAGAGTTAATATTTTATTAATATAATAATATTATACTTTAATATAAAATTTATATATTATTATTTATTTTTAATATAAAAAAATTATTTTATTAATATCATAATATATTTTATTATTATATTAATATTTTATTATGTTAATATTGTAATAATAATTCACTATAATAATACTATAATGTTAATTTATTATTAAATTATAATTATATTTTACTTTGTTAATTTATATTTCTATAATATTATAATAATATTATAATAAAATTATATTATAATAATTTTCAAGTATTGTTGATGTTATAATATTATAACTATATTTTATTATTTTTTAAGATTTTTTAATATTTATATTTTATTAGTATTCTTAAAATTTTATTAATGTTCTATAGATTTTATTAAAATTTTATATTATTTATTTAGTTAATATTTAGTAATATTTTAATTTATACTAATATTTTATTAATATTGTTATAAATAAAATATTAAGATTATTAATTTTATCTCAAATTTATTAATATAATTTAATTTGCAATAGTAGATTTAATTTAATAGTATTTATAATATTTAATCACTGCTACAGTTAATTTTGTGGTCAACTGTTCCACTTACACTTTTACATTACCAAACAAACACCGTAAAACACAATATACTTTACTATTTACACTTTCACTTTATCAACCAATCACCGTAAAACACAATATACTTTTTCATTTACACTTCACTTTATCAACCAAACACCGTAAAACACAATATTTTCTCTGCTACAGTTCACTTTTTCCATTCTCATTTACGACTTACGACTTGCGACGCTTTGCAACGAAACAAACAGGCCCTAAATATAATTTTCTAAACTTCTTCACACCGTCATCAATTAGACCTCATCTGTAGCGTCTTGTGTGAGTGATGCGTGACCGTTAGCCCAACATACCTATTTTTCAAGAGCTAATATATTTAAATTACAGGAGATTACTTTAACTTAAAAAAACTTTAGCACGGAGCAAACTTTGCATGAATGAAAAAAATGCGAAACAGCACTATCATAACTCAAAAAACATTGACACAACACGGAATAAAAAAACATTGCAAATTTAGATCCAAAATAAACTTCATAACACCAACATCACATTTTCAACTTCTGCTGGAAGGACGCCACCCACAGCTAGATTGCACTGATAACAGACTCCTCAAAATAGAAACACTAGGAATTTGCTCTGAACTACATCAGCTTTGTTTGTACAATGAAGGGAGCGTATACCTAAAAACTGAGACACATCCCCAGCAGTCTACATCTCTGTCTGATGCTCTAACACAATCAAATAAAGCTGTCAACATACCCTGTTGAGATCTCAGGGGAATATGCATACATTGTGTAAGAGCATGAAATAAGCCGGCAACTACGCCGAAATTCTAACTGCCAATGCATCATAAATAGATTGTTCAGTCCATCCAACATTCTTGCGGTGTACATCTCTTCCTCCAGTGGGATGAAATTCTGCTTTTTGACTTCCAAATTGAAGGCTGCCATTACCACAGCCAGGAAACAAAGAAAAAGGAAATATAAAGGAAATCATCACCTACAGCACCATCCACAATGATTCAGCAGAGCAAGTTAAATGCTTTCAACAATGGCTCAGATTAGAGAGCGGGCAAAAAGATACTCGGCAGTATGTACACAGGGAGAGAGCAGTCCATGTTTGCCAGTGAACCCTTTATAATCCTTCAGCACCTCAGTCTACTGACTATAGAAAGAGAGCAGAGTAATGGGCCATCAATCAATCTCTCCTTCTTCAACATCATTATTTGTAGAACCTGTCCTCGGCTCAGCCTCTTCCTCCTCTTCATCATCATCCTTCATGTACAACCCAAGTTGCTCTAAAGGATTACTCCCCCCCAGCTTGAAACCGCCCATGGCATCCTGAGAATGATCTGGGCTTGTCTCATCAACAGAGCTAGGTAAATGTTCGCCTGGAACAGTTCCAAGCATTTCTAGGTCTTTAAGTATCAAACAGTTTCATTAATCTCCACAGTTTTCTCTATCTGCAATTATTTAAAAGAGAGAGAGAGAGAGAGAGAGAGAGAGAGAGAGAAGGAAAGGAAAAGTCAGTCCAAAACCGTTAGAAAAATAGACATTCCTGCAGGCGATTGAACAGAATTAACAGCTCTTGCCTTCAGCAGTGCCTGCCGTGCTGCTTCTCTCTCCAGTTCACGTTGGCGTTTCGCTTCTGCTGCAGCTTCTGCCTCAGCACGCTTACGAGCGGCCTCTGCAGCTTTAGCTTCTGCCTGCAGTCGAGCTTTCTCTGCTTGCATAACAAACAAAAGAACTTGTATAAACACACAAGACGAGTGCTGCTATACCTCTGCTACACAAATAATGCTTGCACCCAGCTATTTACAATTAAATAATAATAATAATAATAATATTCTGCCAGTAGACTATGTAATTCAATTTTTGACGTGCCAGAAACTGGACGCTATGACGCTTCAGGACACTCTCATAACTCATCAACTTCAGGACATTTCTATAATAAATCAAGTTATTTTCTCTGATTATCACCTTTTCACTTCAATGTCAAAATTCCATGAAAGGGCTCTAGTGAAACCATGTCCACTTCAGTTACAAATCAATTTAATCAGACCGACATCGGTTGATTCTGTTGAGTTTTTAGCACATAACATACGTCCGCATAAACACCTATAAAATATTGCTTGTGTGAAATTTTTGAAAGGTTACTGTTTCGGACATTTCTACACACATTTCTAGGCACATTTTGAAGATTACTGTGCAAACACCCATGTACTAATAAAAGGACAAAACTTCAACAAAAGAAGAAAAGAGTTCCTACCTTCTCTTTGCTGCCTTTCAAGGTCCTCCCTCTCCTGTCGCCGCTTCTCAGGATCCCCTTTTTCACCCTACCCTCAGAAAAGATTGCACCAAGTTATGCCAATGCTTGCAAAATTTACAACAAAATCAATATGGTTGGTTAGACTAGGCAACCTGGTGAAGTGTCTTCTCACGGGCTTTAAGAATCGTATCAGCAAAACGGCTCCTCAACAAGGCTGCTCGGTAAAGCTTGTCTGGGGAGACCTGCCTCTCAGATGGAGCATTCTCCCCTAAAATTTCACAGTGAAAAGATAAGCTGACCCTTGCAAATTAATGCTTATGACCCCATTGGTCTCACTTCTCTTCTCAGAAACTCATGCTTACCATCTTGATGTCCATCTGCCTCGGAAGATATAGGGTTAGGATGAACATCTTGGTCTGGTTGATCCAACCCATTAACAGTTCCTGGATATTGAATGCAAATATAAGAACACATTATTCAGACAAGGAAAAAATAAAGCTTTGAAAGCACCTTATATTATGGTAAAAGATGATGAACAAAAGGACTCACTGTTTATATCAAGTGGATTCATGATATCACTCTTATCTTGGTCCTGCACTGTCTCGAGCCGTTTATTGTCCTGTAAAAAAGGTAAACAATATAGTCATGTCAAACATTCAGAAGAATGAAAAAGGTCACTCAGGTACACATGTTACATAATTTTAGCAGCATATGCATTGTTGTGCAAATTCTAATTCCAATAGATTGATAACCAAATATGGAATCTCAAAACACTTCAATTTATTTAAAGTAATAAACATCTAGATATTATATAATTAAAATATTATTTTAGGCTAAGATATGAACCCTCATTCCTTTGATCATGCTTCAAAATTAATTGATATAAAATATTCTACATTTTTGCAAGTGCCACTACCACACAGTAATAACGCCTCTTCTGGGCAAGAGATTCAGAATTCAAATCTCACTTGCACTAGGCTCAGGCCTATCCTCATAACTAAATAAACAGATAGATAAATAATAAATAACATATAGACATCTATTTACATAATTATATAATAAGAATACAATTTGGGGAGTACATACAAAATCTACTTTTTTAATCAAACACGAAATATTCTACATCTGCAGGCAGACATGCGCAAGAATGCATTTCTATTTCTTTATGTACATAATATAGTCCGTGCAAAGCCAGACCTCACGATGTTGTATTATCAATTGCAGACGCGTTAAAAAAGTGACCGCCAATATTAGCACCATATTAGAAAGAAAAATAAAATCTCAACTATTATAACGGAAATTCTTGGGGTCTAAAATTTGGGCTCTAGAGCTTTGTTTCACTTTCACATTCATATACTGTCCTTCAGTTTCATGTTATTTATCTGTATAAATACAACAGCACAAAAGAGTTTCTCATCTAAATTATGCTCATTCAATTGGATGGGGGCCCTTGAGCTTTATTCTCTAGAGGGAAATAAGGTAACCTCTCATCTCACTTTGAATAAACAAGATGTGTGTCTGTTTGGAAATAAATATCAGCAGACAGATCTTAGATTCTTGAGGAAACAAAATGATGATAGATCCAATTTAGAAAAGGAAGAATATGAATAAATAGCAGAAGAGAGAGAACTTATCATTTACCAAACAGTTACCAGTTCTACTGTTTCATTTTTCAAACAAAAGTCTTACCAACAACGATAATCCAAATATTAATAAAGCATAAATATATAATTTTCGTAACTAATATTTAAATAAATCTATCCAAATCTTAATTAGATCATTTTTCGTAAACTAATATTTAAAATAGAATTGTAATAGAAACAAGGAATTCTATCAAAAATAGAAATTAAAAATTATTATCAGGAAAAAATTTAAAAATAACTAATCACCAAATATTAATGAAATAATGCAAGTGAAATTTTCAATAAACCACGGATGGGGTTGGATTGTGGGAGATCAAGTGTTAAAGGACAGGCTATCCTTTTCGAAAGAAAAAAACAAATAGAAAAGGATGGCCCCCACAAAGCTACCGATGTTTAAATGTTAACTTCTTTATTTCTTTTTTTAAAAAGATGAGGCCGAAGGGTTGCTGTTTCAGATTTTATCATACAATCCCAGCACTTTTGTCTAAGTGCTTCAAATATAAAATTTATATAAAATATTTATTTGTTTAAGCTCTTCAAAATTAAAATTTAAAACATGTGCATCCCTCCCATATAAAAGGGTAGAATACTCTTCATGTGCTGTTTGTCAAAATGCCCCCACAAAAAAATGTAAATACATGTATCATAATTCACGAGTCTTGATGCTACCAAATTTGAGAAAAGAGAGATGAACTGTTTCCTTAACTGTTGGAACAGAAAGAAAAGAAATCTTCATAGGCTTCTAAACCACACAGGCAAAAACTAGTAATAATAACCCATAGCAATAAGTAAAGAACAGGTACAAGCGCAGGCTCAGCAAGCACGGTAAACAGTGGTGGTTGCTTAAAATAATAGTACACAGGTGCAGTTTATAACAAACTTAAAGACCTTTTTTCTGGGAAAGGTTGCAAATAGAGCAGTTGATAAGCTGAACCCAGATAACATGCAATCCCGTCAACGGTAAACCTACCTTGGCAGCCTTCGCAGGAGTAGCACCTCTATCTTCTGAGTCGCTTCCAGTGGAACTACCTGAATCTGAATCTGTCAAGAATGAAAACTATGTACGTGAGTAGAACTCAACGAGAAGCACACAGAAATAAACTGATATAAAAGGGCTATAGCAGTTAAAGATGCAGAAGCAAAAGGAGAAGAATTCAAAGTACGCAAGTAATGGAAAACAACAAAATTTGCAATAACACAACAAACAAACAAAAAACAAATGTTTGTCTCATCCACCAACTTGTGCCATTTTTTTACAAAGGACATATCATATCATTTTCGAAAGCCCTCTCTTGGACGAGTTTATATCAACATCTCAAGCCTTATTATCTTCCCTTTGTCTCTTTCCAATCCAACAGACTAAAAGACTCATGGAAGGTTGATACATGGCCACATGAGCATATCATCACCAGTATGGCAGGTCCTCTCCAACTAGCACCACTACAACCCCTCTCTCTCAAGAAAGATTTGTACACTAGAGGTGTGCTCCTTAGCTGACCCATTAAAAATGGGAAAAAGAACATGGATGGTGATCACGACAATATCATGACGACTGTGTATTCTAAAGTTATTACTGTTGACCGGAGCTACAATTAACCTGTAAACATACAAATCATCTACTGAAAATAAATTAAATTAAAAAACATGTAATTAACATTCAAGTATAAAAAAAATAAGCTAGGCAATCACAAAATTACATGGACATTCTGAAATCATAGAACAATGTTGGATTAATACTAAACTTTAGAACTACAAATACTATGGTTCGAGCGAAATTTTGATGAATTATATGATGCATGGACCTCAAGGGGTAAATGAAGAAATGAGGGGTACAAGCAGGTTCAGAAATTTAAGTACACTTATGAATTGAAACTCATACACACAGGATAAGTGGGTAGGTTTTGTTTTCTTCCCCTTTTGTTCTCTCTCTCTCTCTTTCTCTATGTGTGTGCATGCCCGCGCATACGGTGAGTGTGCGCATGCCCGCGCATACGGTGAGTGTGCGTGCGCATAAGTGAGTATATGTCTGCTTTGTGACAGTCGTGTGTGCACGCACAAGCACGCACAAGCATACGTATTTAAGGAACAAATAAGTCAGGTTAACCCGAATCCACGACTAACCCACAATTTTGCACCTAGTTTAGGCAATGCAGTCTACCAAGGTTGGGTTAAGAAATCCCAACACAAAAATATCGGGTTTGGTTAGGATTAATGCTCCATTCAACGCAATTAAGCCTGAACCTATTTGTGAATAATCTGTATAAGCAAATTAGGTTAGCATTAAAATATTAATAAGCGATAACTCTACCTGACCTTCTCTTTCTCAGAATTTATCGATGTTGACTACAGTAACCCACTTCTCCCATGTCTCTCTCTCTTAAGAATAATCTCCTCTCCCCCCTATCCCCCTTTTCTTAACCTTTGATCCAAAGCGAACCAAAGGAATCTTCTCAGGGAAGTGAGAGACATGAGTCCTAACAAACCGAAGGTTATCTCTAATTCTAATTAATCATACTTTCTTTAATTCTTTGTTCTCTCTGTCTTCTCTCTCACTAACCTTTGTTTCAATCAATACATTATTTTTTATCGTTTTGACCCGGCAAGCCCTGCCATGCAGCAAACCCAGTCTCGACCTGAACATGAGCACGAGAATCACAGGTCATGCTGGGTTGAGTTTGGGGAAAATATTCTGAGGTTGGGTTAGCGTCGGTTTGGCCTTCAACTACCCGACCAGGTTGCAGCTGTAGTTCCACCTACAGAAATTCAAACAACATAAATTCAGAGGCACAACATTAGGCATTATTCCCACAAAAGGAGTTCAAGCCTCAAACAACAGTCACAGAAATTCCAACCATCAAGTTCCACCTAAAATCCCTAGATCGCCAAAAGAAAACACAAATCCAAAGAGAAAAGTTGACAAAACCTTCCTTACATGAATAAGATAACGCCTTTCACCACTTGATCTTAACTATGCACAAAAGCAGACCCGATCAAAAGACAGAGAATGACTTGCACAAAAGTGATAATATGTATGTTGCAACAAGCTGGAAAGTAGCTAGCATGGTTTCAAATATCAGCCCATTCAAATCTATATCAGCTTTTGAGGTACTTGATAAGATGGTGCAGGCTCGATTTTGAGACCTACTACAATGAATTCTAAAGCTGCTACAGTAAATTATGGACCTTCTGCAATGCATCCAGGCATGTCCAGTTCGTTAAGGTCGTTGGGCTCGGTGGGAATGAAGACTAGTTGTTTGAGTTAAATGGGTAGCGGTTGTGAGTTGGGTCGCGGGCGAACTCTTGAAGTCAACCCATTCTACTATACCTGATACCAATGGGTATATTCTTTGTGTGATCCCCAGGTCAGTTAGAGTGTAAAAAAAGAGGGCAACTGTGTATTTTCTTTTTTTAGCTTGAATTTTGGGATAATCCTAGTCTGAATCCGAGCTCTGTAATAGAGTTGGATGCTCTCAAAGTCACCCCAATCTATCCAATTTGCCCTAACATTTTTCCTCAATTGCAAGTTCTTGAATCATCTGTGTTTTCAGGTTGAGATGGCACCGAGAACCCCCATCGGCACAATCCGGTGATAATCGAGGGGGGGCATCAATGGTATCAGAGCTCCTACAGTAACGCAGCTCTTTGGCAGTCATTTTGCACTATTGCCCTCACTCGATCTACCCAGTATGTTTCTACTGCATTGGCCATCAAAAAAGTTCCTCCTTCAGCCTCCTCTGATCTTGACAAACTGTTTGCTGCCAAATTTTCTTTGCCCTTCTTGTAATCCACCACAAATCTATAGTTGTGCAGCTTAAGGAGGCAGGAATGTTGAGCTTCAGTATAATGTCTATGCTCCAATAGGTTTTTGAGGGTTTATGATCTGTTTTTATAATGGATTCCCTATCCAGGAGATAATGTCTCCACTTCTTGATAGCGAGCATGATACCCAACAGCTCTCTCTCATTGGTTGATGCAATTTTCTCTGGTTCTTCAACTCCTGACTCATGTAAGTAATTGGGTGCTGCAAGAACTGCCCCAATTCTGGTAGTTTAATGCATCACTTTCTATGACAAATGGAAGGGCAAAGTTGGGCAGAGCCAGGACTGGGGGTGACGGCTTCTTTCAGGTTAACAAAAGCTTGTTGGGCTCTTTCAGACCACCGAAGGGCATTCTTTTTTATGAGGGCAGTGGGAGGAGCTGCTAAAGTGCTGTAACCTATAATGAATCTTCTGTAATACCCACTAAGGCCCAAAAATTCCCTCAATGCCTTCAGATTCTTTGGCACTGGCTACCCAGAACGGCCTTCACTTTCCCTTGATCAACAGCAACCCCATATGGCCCAGATAGCTCACCTCTCTCACTCCAAACTAGCATTTGCTCCTTTTGGTGTATAGGTGATTGTTTGGCAGTACTCGAAAGACTTGCCCGACATGTTGCAGGTGCTCCCCCACTAGAGCTGTAGATCAAAATGTCATCAAAGAAAATTAGTACAAATTTCCTCAAAAATCATGAGGTATTGAATGTAGCTGGGGGCATTGGTAAGCCCAAAGGGCATCACTAAGTATTCATAACGTCCCAGGTGAGTTCTGAATGATGTCTTGTGCACATCAGCTTCAGACATCCTGAACTGGTGGTATCCACTCCTCAAATCCAACATGAAGAAGATGCCAGAGCCTCTAGCACATCCAGTAGCTTTTCAATGAGAAAAATTGGATACTTGTCCTTGATTCTCCTTCGGTTCAGAGCCCCATAGTCCAGACACATCCTCCAAGTGCCATTAGTCTTCTTCACTAGCACAATTGGGGAAGCATACAGGCTCCTCTTGTGTCTGATAATGCCATCTGCTAGCATCTCAATCATTTTCTCAATCACATTTCTTCTGCTCCCATGGGTGCCTATGAGGTCTCATATTAACTGGCTCAGTCCCTGGCAGTAGTGTGATCTGGTGGTCATGTGCTCTTTTTGGAGGTAAACCTTGCATCTCCCCAAAAAATAGCTACAAACTCCTCGCACAAAGCATTCAGTTGGGGATCAGTCAATACTTCCCTGCCCTCTGGTGAGTCATCTTCCTTGTCACATACATAATCACCCATCCTTTGGGTGATTAATACATGGTTATGTCCATGAGTTGAGCAGACACCACTTCCATGGCACTTGATTGAACCCCAGTGAGCTCTCAGGTCCTCCCCTCTTGAATGACTCTTACCTTCTAATCCTTGAAGTTGAGCATCATCTCATCTAGAGTTTGCAGCCAATCAATCCCCAACACCATTTGACAACCTCTTAATGGCAGGACATGGAAGTCTGTCACAATTTCAACCCCCTGGCATTTGATCCTAACTGTTTTGCAAACACTCTCACTCTGCAGTTTGTCTCCACTGGCTATTGTGACATTGAAGGTTAGCTCTGGGGTCACTGGAAGTCCAGTCCTCTGCACCACTGGCATCAATAAATTTATGGTTGGATCCAGTGTCTAACAGGACGATGTCAGGTTTCTCATTAAATTGGCCCAGAAGCCTAGTAGTTCTAAGTGAGGAGCTGCCTTCCATAGCATGAGGAGAGACCCTCGCTCTTTTTCCTTATTCCCTTCCCTGTGCTCTAACAGAATTTCCTCTCCCTCTTCTGCTAGCTCATCCTCATCCGCATATTCAATCATCATCCTTTTATTCTTGCACCTGTGCCCAAAGATGTAGGGCTCATCACATTTGAAACATAGATTCTTCTTCATGTACTCCTCTACATATGCTGGTGAGAGCCTTCACATTGGTGCTTGGTTCACTGAGCTTCCCCCTTGCCTGTTGCAGCAGGTGCCAGACCCTTGGCTGATGATAGTGGCTGCAATGCTGGGAAGCTTGGGCTCTTGTAGGATTGGTATTTGTCCAGCTTCTTCTCTGTAATGGCAATCATCTCCCTAACACAAACACTCTTATAGGCTGCCACAATTTTCAAGGGTTTGTCCAACTTCATGCAACTTCACCTTCCCTCTGAGATCGTCTCTCAGCCCAGACAAGAACAGGTTGATCAAATTTTCCTCCAAGTCCTCCACCAAGTGAGCCAGGTTAATGAAGGCCTTGTGATACTCAGCTACTGTGCAAGTCTGCTTAAAGTTAGCCAATGTTGTCAGATCATCAAGTTCATCTGGCCCATACTGCAGCAGCATTTCATCGTGGAACTCTGGCCAAGAGACATAACTCCCCTTCTGTTTCGACAGCCACTTCCACCACACCAGTGCTTTATCTTTCAGATAAAATACACAGAATTCAACCATGTCCTCAATCGGGGTATCATGTATGGTGAACAGGTGTGTTCCAAGTGATACAGCCAATTGAGCACATCCCCATTTCCCTTGAACACTGGGATCTCCACCTCAGGGCTCTTAGGAGCAGGGAACATGTTGCCCCCAGAACCCCGAGGACCTTGTGTCCTGTGACCACGAGTTGACCATGGATCTCCTTCTACATGATTCATTGAGGACAAAGGATTGTTGCAGAAATCACAAACTTAGGGCTTTACCTTGGGAGTCTCCAGCGGCAGAGCCTCGTCATGTCCAGTCACATGCTTGCCCTTCAGTTGAGTGCTGGGACCCTGACCCCATCTCACAAACATGTTGATCATCTCTTCTTGAAAATCAGTCATCTGCCCTTCCAGAGATCTAATTCGAGCAACCACTCTTCGAACCCTTAAAAACAGAGATCCAGTTGGCGATCCTTTTGAGAGGTCCGGTCGTTGCCAGTCAGCTCTCGCGGATCCGCTCTCATCTTAAGATCAAGGCCAGCACAGTCACTAGGACGTGCAGCCGATCCAAAGTGGTCAATCTCCTCTTCAGGATCGTCACAGACCTCGAGTTCGTCGGTGAGCTGGTGCTCTGATACCATTGATGTCGACCCCCACCTCGATCACTGAATTGTGCCGATGGCGGTTCCACGGTGCCATCTCGACTTGAAATCACAGATAGATTCAAGGAGAACTTGCAATTGACGGAAGAAATAAGGGCAAATTGGATAGAATAATGCGAATTTGAGAGCACACAACTCTTTTACAGAGCTCAGACGCAAACATGAATTATTTTAAAATTCAAGCTTGAAAAAAGAAAATACACAGCTGCCTCTTTTTACACTAACTGGCTTGGGGATCACACAAAGAATATACATGTTGATATTGATTTAGTAGAACGGGTTGACTTCAGGATTTCGCCCGCGACCCGACCCGCAACCGCTACTCATTTAACTCAAACAGCTAGTCTTCGTTCCCGCCAAGCCCAACGACCTTAACAAAGTGGACATATCCGAATTCACTGCAGCACGTCCAGCTTCAGAATTCACTGTAGTAGGTCTCAAAATTGAGCCTACATCAATTTGTAAGTCCCGAATTCACTGCAGCACGTCCAGCTTCAGAATTCACTGTAGTAGGTCTCAAAATTGAGCCTACATCAATTTGTAGACTTACCCCAGCTCTTTGGCAGTCCCTCCACAAAATCCATTGATATCTCCCCCAGGCTTGATCAGGGCCGATTGGTAGAGGTTGCAATGACCCAGCAAAGTAAAGATTCTCATATTTGGATCTCTGACAAACATCACACTGCCTAACATACTCTCTAACACTTCTCTTGATAGAGTGGAAGTATCTGCCCGTGGAAGAATCATGGGAGGAGTACTGGGCATTGGTGATGATTTTCGAGCTTTGACCTTAAGGCAAGGTAGAATTTAATAGGGGAAATTGATGCAGATTCGATTTTGAGACGTATTATAGTGAATTTTGGAGCTGCTACAGTAGACTCTGGACCTGCTGCAGTGAATTCGGACATGTCCAGTTCGTTGAGGTTATTAGGCTCGGCAAAAACAAAAACTATTGTTTGAGTTAAATGGATAGCGATTGCGGATCAGGTCGCGAGTAAACTCCTGAAATTAACTCATTCTACTATACCC
Organism: Agave tequilana; assembly: GCA_038442645.1. Classification (NCBI taxonomy): domain Eukaryota; kingdom Viridiplantae; phylum Streptophyta; class Magnoliopsida; order Asparagales; family Asparagaceae; genus Agave; species Agave tequilana. The sequence goes on along the minus strand of JAVJIF010010426.1, from coordinate 162,655 downwards.
GATACCAACGGGTATATTCTTGTGTGATCCCAAAGTCAGAGAATAAAAAACGGGCAGCTGTGTATTTTATTTTTTTAGCTTGAATTTTGAGATAATCCCTGTTTGAATCTAAGCTCTGTAAGAGAGTTAGGCGCTCTCAAATTTGCCCCAATCTATCCAATTTGCCCTAATTTTTTCTCTCAATTGCAAGTTCTTGAATCTATGTGTGATTTCATGTCGAGATGGCACCGAGGAACCGCCATCGGCACAATCTGGTGATCGTCGAGGTGGGGTGGCATCATAAGATATAAGATTTTAAACCATAGTATCTAGAGAATATTACTCAAGCGTAAGCTAATCCATGCAATTTAAGAAAGCTTTGTTCCAACAATTAACTATGGGAGCTGAATACAATAGAGATTTAACAAGTATGCAAAATTAACATAGATTCCTTGCTTCCAAGTGAGAAGGAATTCAAATCAATTAGCTCATATCATAACAACTGTACAAGAACTTACTGACAAGCTGGCCAATAAGAAACAGCATGTCATTTATACATCAAAAGGTGATATTCAATCACCAGGGGGGAAAAGAAATGTGTAAATAATTGTAAAAAGGGGAAAATGAAAATGAGACAGATGATTTAGTAAGACTTTCTTCTGAAGAATATGATTCTCCAGGATCTGATTGCAAGCACAGGAATCAATCTGCATACATTCATACTGTGCACAACATCACTGTGAGCTTAAATGAGTTTTGTATAGGACATATAATGTACTCCAAGTTCACAGTAACAACCAATATGGAAGACATTCTCCTTGAAGCCATATTTAAAGTTTAAATTCAGCACAAAGAAAGACCTCAGCTTCAACCATTAAAAGAAAGAGATGATTATGATGATGACGACGACGGCATTGGTGACAATGGTAAAAAGAGGGTGCAAGTGTTTTTAAGTAGCTTGTAGGGGGGTTCTGAGTGTGGAAAACCAGAAAAGAAATAAGAATCAACCGCCCAGCAAAGACTTCTGGAAGAACATTAGTGCCTCGAATATTCCTGGCTTATAGCATGACACTAACCCTTCAACAAAGAGTTGGCTAAGTCATAAACCTTCTTGGTTATCAACAATGTTCAAACTGAATTTCAAGCACAAAGCAACATTTAGGTGGAAAAATAGAAGTCTATCTATATCCACATACAAAGCAGTCAACTGTACAGGAGATTGCAAGAATCCCAATAAAGTTCTATTAGAATCCAAATTACAGTTGAATGAAGACAATGAAATGAATTAAAGGTGTGCTTGTTTTGAGGAAAAGGGAGAAAAAAGTGCAAGTGGAAAACCCTTTTCTCACTTTCGCCATTTGTTTCAACGGTAGGAGTGCAAGTGGAATTTACACCCACTTGCACTTTTTCCCAATCTCATTTCCCACTTTTACATCCCCATTTTCCCACTTGTGGGGTGATACGATTATTTTTTAAATATTTGATATTAAAATATTAATATTTAATATTGTGATTAATATTTTTTAATTTAATTTAATTTTAAATGTTTTATGAAATATTTTAATATTTAATATTTAATAATTTATATTTTAATATTTATGTTTTTAAATAATATTATAATATTTAATATTTCAATATCTTTTAATAATTATAAATTTAAAAACATAATTTTCAAATTTATTTTAATATTTAATATATAATTATTTTAGTTACTTTATTATTATTATTTTAATAATTTATTTTTTATTATTAGTTTATTTTTTAATATACTACTATTTTTTATTATTAGTTTAATATTTTATTATTATATAATATTTAATTGACAAATTTATTATATATTTTAATTTTTAATAACAAATTTAATTTAATAATAGGGGGATTTCGCTACAAGCCCTTATGTCAAATCATAATTAGAAAAAAACTCAGCTTCATAATTTTATTCGCTTTAGTCACCTCTTTTTTTAAATCAACCAGGTGCACCCACGTGTCAAGCGCAAAAGCACTCCTCAGCGACGAAAGACACAAATGCTCCGCAGTAATCGCTTCGAAAAAAGCGGACCGTTTCGAAAATGCGGATTGTTGGTAACCCTATTTCTGAGGACCATGATCGCAGTCCTCACAAAAATGTCATATTTTTGAGTCTTTATAGGACTACAACCATGATCGGTCGTTATGAAATGCGATGGACCATGATCGCAATCTTTATGAGCTCGCAATCCTCACAAAAATGCCTTATTTTTTATTATTTATAGGACCGTGATCATGATTGCAGTCCTCGTTATTAGGACATGTTTCTGAGTCTTTATAAGACTGCGACTATGATCACAATTCTCGCAAAAATGCGTTGTTTTTTTACTCACAAAAATAATTTTTCAGTTTGTAATGGGACTGCGACAATGATCGTAGTCCTTAAAAATGCCCTAATTTTCAATTAATAAAAAAATTGTGATCATGGTTGCAGTCTTCTAATGAAGGACTGCGATCATAGTCACATTCTTCATATAGGACTGCTGCAATCATGAGTTGCAGCCCTCATATCACAATCACCATCATTAGCAGACACCCGTTCACCGTCATCGAATGATCGCTAATTTTTTCAGATCTAAATACCACATAGATCACAAAATAAAACTCATCACAAGCACAAGCAAACGAGATCTGCAAAAAGTGGATCCAAAAAAAATGGCACCCTGAGACCCCAGGGAGGGGGATCTCGGCTCCCTTCCAACCCCCACAACGACGGGAAGCACAGGTCAACCCGCGTATTACTCTGCGTCAGGGTTAGGGCTAAGGGGAGAGCAACGTTAGGGGCGATGGGGAAGGGTAAAAGAGGAAATAAAAATATATAAAAAAGTGATTTGAAGGGATCAATTTATGCTGATGTGGATGAGGCTATAGTGCATAAAATTATGAGACTGAGTTTTTTCCCCTAATTATGCAATAAAATAGGTGGCTGTAGCGAAATTTTCCTTAATAATATTGATATTATTTAAACACCAAACAGTTAACTTTGGGATCAACTTTTTCACTTTCACTTCCACATTACTAACCAAACACCATAAAACACAATATACTTTCCCACTTACACTTCCACATTACAACCAAACACCGTAAAACTTACTTGCACAAATCTCAATTTCCCACTTAAACTTTTACGTTTCACGTCCCCATTTTCCACTAGCACTTTTTCCTCCCAATTGCAGCAAACCAAACAGGCCCTAAAGGTTAAATGAACATGAGCTTGATCAAGAGATCATAGGAGGTTTCTTTACTTCCAGGATCTTTACAGGGACGAGCATCCAAGCAGCGTAGCAAACATCCATTAAAGAACTCGAAAGTACAGGTCAAAACTATCAGGCGTTTGGTAAGTGGGGTCCTGTAGAATGTTAGGGATATTTTGACATGCTCCTATAAGTTACTGTTGGATAATTAAGAAAAAAAGGTTTACAAAAAGTGACCACACAGCACCCAGTAGCTATGAGGTAGAACATCAATAAACTAAGAAATAGAATTACAAGAAAAAAAAAAAGCATATGCAACAAGTTGAACAAGATGAGGTAGATTGATTTGAGGTGGCTAGACCATGTACTGGAAGGCAAGAACAAGAACTGATTTTAAATATTTACATTCTCCATCCCCAACCAAACCCAAAAACAGAGCATGCTTGATAGAGAATATGGCAGTACCAACAGAGTCACACATTAATCAGATGAACCAACAGGTCTAGCTGAAATTTCTCATCATGTTTCTGTTCAATTTCAAATAGATACATGACTGAGTTGAAAATTAAATTCTGCCTAACCCCTCGGGCCACAAAATCATGAGTTAGATCCTATTTGTTCCCAAAAAAAAAAAAATCTAAAAGCGCACACACACACACACATCACACACACACACACACACACTAACTAAAAGTACATATAGAGTATCTCAGAAGGTAAATACATATGTAACTATGTATTTCTGAGTTGGAGGATATCCTTCCCTGAAGAGGATGGGGTATGGTAAATACATATACACACTTTTTTTGGGAGTTGAAAGATACTCCAAGCAAAATAGGAGGGACTACAAAATATTCCCCCTTCATCATTCAACAATGGTAGATATGGAATTTCAAGAATGATAAGCATATGTTAGAAGGTAATGACACTTCCACCAACGGGGCCCACCCAAAGTGATAATATTCATGGGGTGTTCAAATTGTATAGAAGGCATGAATGAGGAGGGGCGAGAACTGTATCACATGAAAATTTTGTTTGGAATGGTTGGAAAATAATCTAGCAATGAACTATAAAAGTTCTAAGACGTATACTAAAATAACTTAAGCCAACCGCTGACCCACCCCTGATGGTTAGGATGAGGATCAGGACACAATGAAACATCTCTGATTCTACACTTATAAAAAGAAAGTAGCATGCGTGACTAATTGTCATATACAAATTATTGTGGATCATCCAAAGGATAAGAGTAGGAAAATATTTAGAAATTTATATGTTCAAAAGAAAAACTAACACAACAACAAATCAACACAAAAACTGACATTGCTTCTGTGTGCCAGAGAGAGAGTAGGTGGTCCATGGTCCTTCAAACAACAAACGTTTGAATCCATCAACTCTCTGGTGAGAACTGATGAAGAACAAAGACTACAACTACTAGACTTCAATAGGGTGTGAAGAATTGGGGCAGATGAAAAATGTGTTTATAGAAGATCATGTATGCTTGGATTAGAGCATCTCATGCAAAAGAGGAAAACTAATGGCATTCTCTCCAATATTTGAAATGCTCGAAACTACCTTTTGGAATAAGTTGAAAACTGATATGCTATATCTTTATACATGGTCACAAATTTTACCAGATAGCTTAGGATCAATGCTAGATTAAGCATGCAAACTTTTTACCAAGAAGTTCTATAATTAACTGGTTTCCTAAAGCTGTCATAAAATAATAGATACTCAAGTACTTAAAACCTTTTAAGTCCCAACAGAGGAGGACAAGAACTTACGTCCCCATAACAGTCTTCCATAATTCTGTTGTTCTTATTTTTTAAGCAAGAAAATAATTCTGCTGTTTATTTATTAAACAACAGGGCAGCCTCCTGCTCTTTTGGTTGTGAGTACAGCTTGGTGGGATGGTGAAATTCCAGGAGGTATATGTGCAGTGATTGCAGATTTACAGCTACAAATCTGCAACGAATAGACTCTTCCAGTAGGGTCTTATTGGTGGTGGTGGTGGTGGTGGTGGTGGGTTTGCAGCTTGTGTGAGCTCTGGAAAGATTACAAATTTCACCTTTTTCTGTCTTTGGGTCCAGGAACTTGCATTACATGTTCAAGCTTGTTGTCATACTTGTCATGGTGTTTGGGTTTGAATCTATGTTAAGTGTGTTTCATCAACTTCAATTATATTTCATTACCATGTACCAAGCTTTGGGCTTTTGGCGTTAAACAGAAGAAAAAGAATGCTAACATGACCAATACCAATAGCCCAAAGTCCAATGACCAATGCAAAGACAAAATATAGAGCTCATTACAGAAGCCAGCATCAAATATCATCTGTTCTTTTGTGTGAGGTGATCCTATTTGGTTTAGAGAAACTACCAGAAACACTAAGATACAAAAAGGATGTTTGCATACTGTTTAAATAAAGTAATTGTCATAAACCAAATTTTAAACTAGACCATACCTATCTAATTCTCTTCCATTTAGCCAAATGCCTATGCAGCAACAAGTGATTCTGCCCATTAGCATAATTATGATGAAATGAATAGATGATAGTCTTCTCATCATTTTTTTTAATTTTTTTGGATTGGATGGGAAGGGTGGGACTCCATTTTTCTACTCAAGCAAGATTGACAAGAAACAAGTTTTCCTAAATATATGCAAGCATGCAAGCTTCAATCATTCAGATGGAGGAATGAAACTTCAAAAAACATTAATCGCAAGGAGATATCCAAGGTGAAAAGAAAACAATGAAACCCCTCAAAGAATGAACTCTTCTACATCAATGTTTTTTTACGGTTACATCTCCTTTTTCTCATCTCCAACTTAGTTCTCTTTATATGTACTTCAGTTAAATTTGTGGCACTCAAGACATTGATGCGTCAAGTTAAAAACCATCTTAAAACTTATGAAATCCACAAATCCCCATGATGATCACAACAAATAATGGGAATGTCTCCCTTTATCGATGGTGTTCATGCAATACTGATTTCTGAAAATTTTGAAGAAACTGAAAAGGAGCTTCATATACTTCTCCCGGTACATTACCATTAAGAAGCAAAACAGGTAATCCGCCTTGTAAAATTAGGTAATCCGCCTTGTAAAATTCTTACGTGCGGAACAATAATCAACAAACAATAGCACAGATCGAAATCTACCCATACCTATACTCATGGTTACAGCATAATGAAACCAAAGGAGCTCTTAAAATGATACGAAATTTATAAAACCCGGATGCTTCAAAATCCTGCTATATACCTATTGTATTTGTGTACGTATTAGACACTCATCCTGCCAAGCATATGGGTCACTTCCTTGTTTAACAAATGAAGATGCATCTCAAAAAAGCTGAATAGAGGGAAAGGACTAACAAGATGCAATATCAAAAGCACATCATTTATGGACAAGTCCATAATACTGACTTTATCTATGGTCTTCCCCTGTAGCCATTTAACATGGAAAAAGATAAGACAAATACAAGAAGAAATATGTAGGATCTCACCTTCATTACTTTGAATTGTGCACTAGTTGTTTGTTGTCTTGATTTTATATATGGGGTTTCCGTCCCTTGCAACAACAATGACCCCACTCAATGGTAATATTGTTGATTTGCAATTTTGATGTCATTTATGGAATATGGATGGCTAATGAGCATCATTATTGTTTTATTTTTGTTTTGTTTTTTACTTTTGGGGTATTTTAGTTTAGTTATGAACATTTTGACCTGTTTGGTGTTTGTAAGTCATGTTTAATAAGTTAACATATAATAATACATACATATGCTGGTACTTTTGTCAATCACAGCTATAGCTAGTGCATCCATATTGTGTCATATCAGTCTTAGCATATTTGTATCAGTGGTTTATAGATAAAATAGTCTCATCTCACTTAATCATAGAGAGATCTTGTAGAAGCACATGAAGGTTGAAGACCTAAGTCATGATATACAATATAATACAGACTTCCATAGAAAAAACAGGTCTAATGAATACGTTACGAATCTGACTTCATCTTGCAAGCATTTGGTCCCACTAGCACTACTGGGGGTGGAGCCTGAATTCTTTTTTCTTTAGTTATTCAATGCCAAAAGTTAAGGCAGTAACACATATTGGACCTTTTTTAATGAAAGGGACATATTAAATAGGTAGTGTAGCTGTTCATTGTTATTAACCACTACTTTTTATACACAAGTTGCTTGGCAATTAGATGCTAAAACTATGAAAATCATTTCATGTGATTATTTTAAATGAGTTAATAAAAAACTGTAAGTGAACCACCTCTTACATTCGGGTGAATTTGAACAGTATAACATTTTAACAATAAGGGCATTAGGATACAATTCATATATACAGTTGGTACAGCATGTGTAAGACCAAAGTTCAAACTCCCATACCAAATAAATAAGCAACAATGTATCTTAAGAGCAAAGCCATTATATAATATAAAGATCTAATCTATAGATAAATAAGCAGGGAGCCAAAATGGCATAAGCAAAGCATCATAACTTGTCAAACATTTTTTTTTTTAAAAAAAAGACATCAGTACATTGACATCAATGACAGACTTGACAGTTTCAATTTCATTATACTTAAACATACATCTAGAGAAGTAATAAGCAATGAGAAGTTGATAGGACTGTGAATTGGGAAGAAACATTTACAAATAGACAATTTGACCTCCAGAAAAATAGAAAAACAAAACAGAAATGCAGTGCTCAAAATGCTAAATTGTTCAATAAAATGATGTAACAAAAGAAAAGATGAATCAGCCAGAAGATAAGGAAATAAAAACAGACCACTTGAAGAAGAGCCCGAATCACTACTCGATGAGCTTGAACTGCTGCACTTGCTACCTCTATGTGCTACATCCTTTTCTATCTCCACCAGAGGGTAGCTTGAGATGGGAGGATCATTGCCACCGATATCCACATCCTCATCCACAGGTTCGTTGCCTATACACATATGCACCCACAATTTAATTTCTGAAATACATTACACAATGTAAATCTTAAGAAAATTGCCTCTGATAGGAACAGGAACCTTTGCAGGGATGCATTGATGAATTGCTGAGACCGGATTCATTCAGAATCTGCACAAGGAAAGAAAGCAACACATCATAGACATATAAGCAATGCAAAAATCTCCACTAAGTAAAGACATACCTCAATTTCGGAGGGTTCTGCTATCGCATGATGTCCATTCTGCTTCTCCGGCAAACAGTCATCCAAAAGCTTCCTTAACTCTAACAGTACATCATCGCTAAGAACATCAATATCAACCTCTATCTCATCCTCGCCAGACTCATTACTACTGATGTGCCGCCTCAAAAAGTCAACTATTTGATCTGGCATGTCCTCTACAATAGACTGCAAGCGGTTGCTCACGTGCTGCCTCTCCTCAGCCGTCACCCTCGGTATCACCTTCTCTGGTGCGATATTACAAATGACAGGAGAAGCTTTTCTCTTCTTTGGCTGTAAGACTGGCTTGGCAGCTTCTGTGTCTCTTTTAACACACACGTCAGCTGCCGCAAGCTTCTTCTCAACAGGTTTCCATTTTGACTCAAAGAACTTGCTCAATTTATCTGCCATGATATGGACATCATTACCGGGTGGGTTGTAGGTCATGGCATTGGTAAAAGTAAGCCTCACATCCGCAACAAAACCCAATGGGCTTGAGTAGGCACCAGAAGATAACTTATTCTTGATAGTACCAAAATCCATTGGATGCTTAATGACGGTGTAATAATCAGGAATCTTTAATGCCACTGCATCAACCGGACTATTGAACACCCAACCAAACTGGTGCGTTCTCAACTTGTGAAGAATTGACTCACACTGCTTCATTATTGATGCATAGGGGTTACTACCATTCAGCTGGGGCTGAGGCTGAGGCCGTTGTTTTGTAGACTCAAACCTCCCTGAACTCCCACGCTTCAGATGTGGCCCATTTGAGCCCAGTTTCTTTCCATGCCCGTTACTGGACGATGACATTGTCGCCACATTTCTAGATAAGAACTTTTTCTGAAGCATTTGAATCCGTTCAAGTTCAGATCTCAGTCTCAATTCTAACTCTTTTCTTTCAGAACCAGACATCTTAGCAAAAGAAATAACTTGTAAAGGGACATTGAAGCAATCACCCGTGTCCTTGTTCAAGCTGATGCATTTCCTCTTTGGGGCACAAGAATCCTCAGAGTCCACGCGGCCTGAACTACCAAATCCTTCGAATTCCCCTGTAGTCTCAGCTGCATGCCGGTAGTCAGGAACAAAGGAAGAAGAAAAGCCCTTTGAGAACTTCTGTGATTTCCCCATCATTGCGAAAGATCTCTTCAACACCTTTTTCTCAGTGCACTCTAAAAGAACAGTGGGTGCCATCTCCTCAATCCAGTAAATCTGTGAACGTTAACCATTCCATTACCACCAAATCCTCCAAATAACATTAAATATTCCTCTTTGGGCCAGATAAAGAATTATTTTATCCAATCCCAAACCAAAATGAGTGTTTCAATTTATTTTTTCCTTCGTATTTTCCACTATTTTTTGCTTTTCAGCATCAAAATTAGTCAAGCAACTGATAAAAACGCTTACTTGCCCCGTTTGCAAATGAGTTAAATTAGGTTTCCTTGCCCTAATTTCTGTTCTGCTACAATTCACAAAGAATTTTTCAGTATTAGGGAAAATTCCAATAAATTCCCCAAAATACGGGCAGCCAAACCCTAATTTCCACAAAATCCTCTTAACTTACATATGTAACTAACAGCTGAAATGAAATTGATGTCATACTCTAAATCATTCTCCAATCAAGTACCAAATCCGCAAGGACAATCACTGAAACAGTACCAATCGTATACAAAACAAAACACTAGCTCCGACGATTCAAACCCTAGGCCTTCAATCAAATTGCAAAGACCGCAACAAAATTAGGGAAATGGTTCCAAAATCAGATACAAAACCTGGATCTGGAGAACGGAGCAGCTCCAAAACCCTAGAAAACTCGAAACGAGAAACTCCTTTCCTTCTTCCTTCTCTTTTTCTACGGACCTTGAAGAGAGAGAAAACGATCGACAGTGGGAACTTTGCAAAAAGCACCCCCCAATAATAAATCGCAGTCGCTGCTTGCCCCTCTTTCGCTCCGACGACCCCCCTACTTATAGGCCCCTCGAGCAATCCTGACCGTTGGGTCGGGATGGGATCGGACAGTTGGAGGATGTTCTCGTGTCGGCTTCGCTGGATCTCTTTGTGGGCCCACGTCTGAGCGTTCAGAGAGCGGTTTTGGGTTTGCTTAAAGCGACACGTTTGCTTTGACTTTTACCGTTCTAGAGAGAAAGATCCCCTGTGAAGGTCATTGTGGGAAGTAAGAGCGGTGAGAACCAGTAGATCGTTGACACGTGACGGCATTCGTATTTGGACTGTGGTGACTCATGTGCGGTGTCTAGACACAAGTTGTTCCGTGTCTTTTTTACCTTTAATTTAAGCAAAGGCCCAAAAGACATTGTAAACAACATAAACAATCATAATTTTAACGCATAAATTTCAATAAGACGTATAAATTCCAATAAGAAAATATACACCGATCAAAAGCAGAAAGAATCAGCTAAAGAACTTTCTTGGGGCTGGATTCAAGGAATTGGCTGGAACTGAGGAAGTGGGAAGTGTCTTTTCTCATTTCCGCTGTTCATCCAAGCACTGAAAAAGAAAAATGAAAAAAGCTCTTTTCCTTTTCTTTTTTCTCTTTTACACAACCATTTTCTCACTTCCAGAGTGTTACAGTTAATTTTGTGATCATATAAATCTCATTTGTAATAAGTTGTAGCACAAAACAGTTAATTTTTTGCTCATGTAAATTTCACTTGCATTCTAATTACGGTCCAATTTTTATTTTTCTTCATTAATTTTTATTTTAATATTATTTTGCGGTCAACTTTGTGGTCAACTTTTTCACTTCCACTTTCACATTACCATCCAAACACCAGAAAAGACAACATTTTTCAAACCACACTTCCCAACAACATCCAAACACCGGAAAACTTACTAACCAATTCCCAAGTTTCAAAGGGAACTATTATCACTTACTTACTTCTCCACTTCCTCACTTCCACCCATAACCAAACAGGCCCACAGTGGGTTTGAGCATTTCCAAAAAAGCTATTTATTTTTCCTCATTTCTTATTTTAGAGAGCAAAATCAATAAATTGAGCACAAGTGCTACTCTCTGTATGGCTCTCTACTTTAGGAGCAAGCCCCAAGCTCTCTAAAATATAAAGAGCCAAACTCACTCTCTAAAGTATATTTATTATTATTTTAATTTACCATAAATTGCTTTTAAATAATACAAAAACATCCTTGGCTACATTAACTTAAAAAATAATAAAATATCAAAAATAGTTCAAATTTAGAGAGCTCTCGTGGAGTATAAAAGAAATAAGGGAGTTTTCTAAACTAATATTCTCTCTAAAATAGCTCAAATTTAAGGAGCCTTCTTGGAATTGCTTTTTTAAATCTCATCTTAGTCATAAAATGTAACACCCCGATCATTAATATCCTAATATTTGATTAACATGATTTATTTAAAATTTTAGCTCTTGGTTTAAGGGAGTATACAATTTTAGTAGGGGTGAGGATGAAATCAAGTATTTTGTATAATGAATATTTTCACATTTATGTGGGAAAGAATTTTAGTGGATTGGAAATTGGGCAAATATGAATAAGTGTGTATAAGTGTATGGACTTGTATATGTAAATGGATGTGTGTGTAAGTTATATACGAAATATCATCATAATTGTAAATACAAGATTTAATATAGAAAGAGAGTTAGTGGAGGAAGTTGGTGTGCATGAGAGGGGATGATGAAGGGTTGGGATTTACCTTGGACTATGTGGCATGAGAAGAAAAAGGAGAGATAAAATTGATTTGGTATTATGTATTGTAATAGAGGGTTTGTGCTAATTAAGAGATGAATATTTTCCCATCTCTCTTCTCATCTTCATCATCCCTAATATCAAACCCTAGATCCATCTCTCTCAAATTCCCTCTCCTCTTCCTCTCTTCTCCCTTCTCCCTTCTCTTCTCTCTCTCTCTCTCTCTCTCTCTCTCTCTCTCTCTCTCTCTCGCAGGGCAGACCACGGCAGGGCGGCCGTGAGCGCGCCCGGGGCCGCGGCCAGGCGCGGCCAGAGCCGCGGTGGCACCAGCGGCACTTAAGGCGGTGGCGGGCAACGGGTCTTCTTATGGATCTATAGGTGAGGGAGATCTCTTCCCTTTTGACCTAAAGTCACTTTCTAAAATTTCAATTTCAACACATACTCATCTTGAGTTAAGATTTCATGATTTATACCTCAAGCATGCTTAGATCTGAATTTATTGGTGTTGGTTTCTTGAATAGATGAATGGGTTTTCATCTATTGAACTCAAGTTCTTTCCCACCTTGATGTTTCATGGGTTAAATTTTCTTTTGTGTGCTTATATTGAATGGATGATAAAAATCCCGTCTTGGTTCTTGGATTACATAATAGAAATCGATAGATGGGCATGTTGGAGGTTTACTTAGAGATGTCTTCATGTAAAACTCTAGTATGGTATAAACCACTTGCTATTATGGTCCCTTGTGTACAATTGACTACAAATCATATGAACTACATAACGTAGGGTATGAGCTCAATCTATAAAAATTGGTTAAAGAAAGTAAAAATCACTATTGTTATTATGACAATAGAAGAGACAATGGGGTGGGTGTTTTCATGAAAATCTTGAAATTCATCGGGGTAGTTGAAAAAGATTGATTCTTGTTGTTATAGAAAAAGGCCCCACAAAACCTTCAATCATTTATGTATAAAGTTAAAATTTGTCCCGGGATATCTAAAAGAGAAATTTGAGAACACGAAGGTCTCTAAATTAAACCTAAGCTCTCCCTTCATTAAATTTTGTATAGAAAGAAGATGAGATGGTACCCTGAACATCTACACCTATAATGCCTTGATGGATGCTCTAAGAAGGAAAATCTCATGATCTTATAATGAAAGATTTAATTAAGTTATATCTGAAAGTTGCAATTTGCAAAATATAAGTCATGAAAGTTTTAAAGGATATCTTGGCCCTGAAGGGAAGAGATAGTAGGTCGGAACTCTCTCATTGCTCGTTTTGACTATTTATTGTTTATTTAACAACCTTTTCTAACTTTTCCCAAGCTACCAAATTTTCGGAGAATTCTATTAATTAACAAGAGCAATCACGAATACATTAAGAGTGGGTTTAATACATACCTCAAGTGTAGTCTAATTTCTTTTTATTTGCTTTGACACCTATTTGATAAGGTAATTATTTGGGTATGCCATATCATTCTGTAAATTCACACCATCCTCCAATTCTCTTGATCACCTGCACTTGAACTCCTTCTAGGCGTTTGGACTATGTTGCAGTAGTGTTGTATTCATCATATGTACTAGGAAGCAAAATACTCATGTGACTTCTATACATTACTATTTTCCTCCTAAATCGAGATTGTATACTTAAAGTCACAAATAGTGCACTTTAAAATGTGAGTATGATATGTGAAGCTTGAAAAATGAAAATCTGATTGCAGAAAAACTTTTATAGTGAAATGATTCAATGGCTATTCAATGAGTGGGAAGGGCTTGAATTGTGCATAGAGTAGTTGAGAAATTTGTCAAAGACTATTAGATCAGGTTATGGGCGAGTAACCTATGTTTATTATCCTTAAGTATCTTTTGCGCATAATTACTAAATTCTGAAAAATTTTGGCTATGTCTCTTCTTAATTGTCGTCATTTAGTCTTATCACAAATAATGGCACTGCAAGTTGATGAAGTCTTTCTAATATTACCACCTTGTTTTCACATACTGCATTAGACTGAATTATCCATGTCACAAAGTAAGGATGTGATTTTTCACAAGTAGGAGGGAATTTTGTGATGGTTCCTTTATATGAATAATCAAGTTAGCCCGCTGAACGATTGAAGGCCGTAAGATACAAATTTTGGGTTTAGAAGCCAAGTATTCAATTATGCCTATGAATACAACCATTAGGAATTAAGGAAGATAAGGCGAGACTACATCCGATAGTAAGATGCGTATGAGTTAACCTTGTATATGCTAACTTAATTAAGTACCCTCGTACTCTAACTGTGGACATCTAAGCCCTTCCCAATTTTACATGTAAAAAGGGGTCAGTTAGTTAGTGCAAGAATAAGAAATAGATATGATGGCACAATCAGTGAAAACTATACTAGTGCACAAGTAAAAAGTTAAACTTTCAAAGATACTAACTGAATGTGGCTATGGTCAAATGAATAAGCCTGAAGCTCTTAATGTAACCAAGTCATGTGGAAGTAGAATGACTAATGAGATTGTATATAGATGATTTCCAAATAACAACCAATACATAATTACTCGAACCCAATATGTGGGTTGGTGATAATAACACTTAATCACCTGAAAGGAGAACGGAAGAACCAATAAACTTTTGATAAACTCAGAAATCGATATGAAATTTGATGATCATTTACACTTGCATACTGAACTTAAATCATTAAGTATTATACCTCGTGAATGCGCGTAAAAATTTTGATAAAAGAAATATGAATGTTGTTAGAGTATAACTATTGAGCAATCATCTATAGTGAACAATTAGAGTAAGTCAAAAACCTGATTGGTGGGCTAATCAACTCTATCAGTTAAACAATAAGATGTATGAAGGGTGAAGTATAGCTAAATGCAAGACTTACTCGTACGAATTAAGAATTTATGTATTAAAAGTGTAATCAATGGTTAGACGAAATACTGAACGATTGACATTGATAATATTTGTGTGTAAATTGATTGTTATCTGAGTGTATGTATACATTTACAGTGAACCACATGAAGTTCTTCAGTAATAGAACTGATGAGATGCAAAGCAAACCATAGTGCTTAATTGATATTCATATTGTTACTACACTAGTTGTTATTTGCATATAAATATAAGCATGTCTTTCGCTTTCTTGCTCATTGGAGAAAGGGGCCGGGCGGGAGCCGGTAGGAGGGGGAAGACGGTATTATTGCATTATATATGTTCATATATCTGGAGGAAGGGACCCGTATTGCACGGGCGGAGTGCGAAGACGGTGCTATATACATATATCTGGAGGAAGGGACCTGTATTGCACGGGCGGAGTGCGAAGACGGTGCTATATATCATATTGGGAGGAAGGGACCTGTATTGCACGGGCAGAGTGCGAAGACGGTGCTATGATATACATATATTTGCATCTTTATACATGATTGAGAATGAATGGCTATGTGTGATACATATGTCTGTGTGACACTAGGAGTATGTTGGATCGTATATGATAATGAAAAAAATCAGAATACAGATTTAGCTGATTGAAATGAAATACTGTAAATTGTGTGAAAGTGTACAGGTTAATCCATATATTACTTGAAGTGTAATGTGATACTGATATACGTGAAATGCGATAAGATTACAAAATATAAAATATGTTTTGTGATGCATGTGTTATCTGAACGTATGCACTATATATAAGATGGTGGGTGTGTGATTGGCGCGTCCGTGCATGATATATGAAATACGTATGTGATACATACTATAAATACATAAGAAAAATTTAATGATAAACTAAAATCGCTGAGTTATTATTTTACAGAGCTTATAGACCTTGTAGCGTGTGGTATAGAGTACAGAGAAATGTCATAAGAATTCAAGGACCAAAAGAGTCGGACCGTCCCCGAAGATTTTGGAGCCCAATTGTTTCATCATATGTTATTGATTCTCTGTTTCTCTTATTCATCCAGATTTGCTCTATTACTCGAAAAATCATGTTTATTGTTGATTATATTCATCATCCTCTGATTTTCTTCTTTATCTCCTCACTGAGCTGTTGAGCTCACCCCCCACAGATTATTATATTTTCAGCTCATGGTGAGGCGAAGACTCAATGTAAGCTTTCAAGCGCCTTGTTGGAAATCCTGTTACATAGAGAAGTTTTAGAGTTGTACTTTGTGTGATTGTAATTTAATTCTTATTGTATATGTTCATTATCCTATTTGACGTGTACTTATAGCAAGTGTTAGTGTTGAATAGATGGATAGTCTGAATCCATGTATTGTATGGAGATATGAGTTTGGTTATAATTATGATGAGTTGGAGTTAAAGATGGTTTGGCATTATTATGTGGATGCCGAGGGGTTGCTCTCGAGTACTTAATTATTGAGTTTT
Source organism: Agave tequilana (assembly GCA_038442645.1). Classification (NCBI taxonomy): domain Eukaryota; kingdom Viridiplantae; phylum Streptophyta; class Magnoliopsida; order Asparagales; family Asparagaceae; genus Agave; species Agave tequilana. The sequence continues at coordinate 146,238 of JAVJIF010010426.1, read as the reverse complement.
CATATAAGAGGCCGTGTGAGCCGAATTATATTTATGATTGCGTGGGCGATTGTTGAGTTGGTTTATATGCTTGGATTGAGGATAAGTAGGCTGGTGTTGGCCGAAATTATTATGATATGAAATGTATATTTGGACATTCAGTATTTACAAAGGAGGTGCTGCTAAAATTTTTAGAGATATTAGAGATGAGTATGATAATCTGTTAATCAATAAAGTTATTTATGCAAATTGAGATCATTAGAAATCTGGGACCGCTACATAAAACCTCTATAAATTTGTGTAATATCCTTAATGTATTATACATGATTTTATATATATAATAATATTTTAACATGTGTATATGTGATTTGTATTATTATTTTTTGTGAGTTTTGATAATAAATTGTTATCGATTTCTATTGTTATTAATAATTATTTTAAATAGTTATTAACATGTAGTTGTTATTTACTATTATTAATGTTAGTATTATTATTATTGCTATTAGTATTGTTATTATTATTGTGATTGTTATTGTTATTGTTAATAATTATTTTATTAATGAAGTTGTTGATTATTACTATGACTAATGTTATTATTATTAATTACTATTACTGATATTAGTCATTGTCATTATTTGTACTAATATTATTGTTATGTGTTATTATTATTAATAATGTAGCACCCCGTTTTCGGGATACGAACCCAGATACGTGTCCCGATTTTTTCGATCATATTGTTTCAATTTTCTTTTAGTATTTGTTTTTGAGTTGTGATTGCTTATGTTATTTGGTATCGGATCTGAATTCTCAGTCTTAGAGTCAACCCTGACTTGTACCGGGAACCCGATACCAGCGTACTGCCCGATTTAACCTTTCTGGTGGTCTGATTTAACCGATTTCAGTTTTAAACAATATTTTCAAATGTTTTAGATTTTTCATGATTTTATGAAATTTTTCAGATTTACTCTGCAAAATCTTCAAAATCGGTGTCGATCGGTATCGCTGACCGATTCCTGAATTTTTAGTTTTCAAACGGGATTGAATTTTTAGAAATGACTTTCACATTACTTCTTAGAATCTCATTTTCTATCTAAATACATTTTTTGAGATTTTTCTGAATTTATCAAAATTTGACCGACTTTGGTGTCCACCGGTGTCGCTGGAAGATTTCAGGATTTTTAATTTGAAAACTAGATTGAATTTCTCAAATATGATTTGACCAAGCATCTTAAAATAATATTTTCTATTTTTGAGAATTTTTCACGTTTATGAAACAGTCAAATTTTACACTATTTAAATAATAATATTATTTTCCTTTATTTTCTTTTCTTACTTTTCCTTCTTCACTCCTTTACTTTATACCCCCAAGTTATCCTATTAATTTAATTATTTAATAATATATTTATTTATTAATTTTTTCTTATTTTTCCCTTTTCTTTATTTTCCTTTTCCCTTCTTTTCTTTTCTTTCTTTTTCTTCTTTTCTTTTTCTTCTCCCCTACCTGCTCCCCATGCTTCCCATGTCCTGCAACCCAGCACTAGCAACAGCAGCAGTAACTGCAAATCAGCAGCCCATCCCTCCCCCACCTCCTCTCATACTCTCCCTCTCCCTCTCTTTCTATTTATTTTTCCTTTCTTTTTCCCCTTCTTACCCTTTTTCTCCATCTTCTTATTCATCTCTCCCACTTACTCCCCTCAACCGCCGCCTCCACCACCAGGGCCCGCCAGCCGCCGCCCCCCAACCTTCCCACTTCCCTCATTTTCAAACTCCATCTCTTTTTCTCCAATTTCCCCAAAACCCATCACTTCATCATCATCATCTTCTTCTTCTCCAAAATTCACCACCAATTTCACCAAATCCTCCACTTCCACCACTACACCACCATCTCCTCCTCCAACTCCCCAACACCACCATCAACCTCCACAACCACCACCACCACCATCAACCACCACCACCAACACCAACAACAACAACTCCACCACCAAATTCCCATACCCCCTCCTCCTCGGGCCTGGGCCGCGCCGGCTCCCCCTCCGGCGGTGCCGCCGCCCAGGCCGCCGGCCAGCCCCATCTCCCCTCCCTTCCTCCTTCTTTTCTTCTTTCTTTCCTTTCCTTCTTTCTTTCTTTCTTTTCTTCTTTCCTTCTTTTCCTTCTTTCCTCTTTTACCCCTTCTTTTCCCTTAAAATTCTCTCCCTTACCCCTCTTTAAATTCCAGCAAGGCTCTCTCTCCCCTACAACTCTCTCTCCCCCTACAACTCTCTCTCTCTCTCCTCTCTCTCTCCTCTCTCATTCTCTCTCTAATATTTATGTATATGTATATATATATATAAATTATATATTTTTTAACATGAATTAGTGGCATGTGTGTGTTTAGGGTGGTCCAAGATTTTACGCCGTTTTTCGGTGATTTAGGCGAGTACATTTTCTGTGTTGCTTCATGCTTTACTATTATCGTTTCATACCTAGTAATTGCTATTTTAACGTCTATTGCATGATATATTGACATGTTATTACTTGACACCTGATACCTGACACTTGATATCTGACACTGGTAATTGACATGTTATACTTGGTACCTCATACCTGACACTTAATATCTGATACCGGTACTTGACATGTTATACTTGACATCTGATACCTGACGCTTGATATGTGACATCGGTACTTGACATGTTATTACTTGACACCTGATACCTGATACTTGATATCTGACACTGGTAATTGACATGTTATACTTGACACCTGATACCTGACACTTGATATCTGACACCGGTACTTGACATGTTATACTTGACACCTGATACCTGAAACTTAATATTTGACATCGGTACTTGACATGTTATACTTGACACTTGATACCTGACACTTGATATCTGATACCGGTACTTGACATGTTATTACTTGACACATGATACCTGACACCTGATACTGACACCGGTACTTGACATGTTATACTTGATACCTGATACTTGACACTTGATATCTGACATCCGTACTTGACATGTTATTACTTGACACCTGATACCTGACACTTGATATCTGACACTGGTATTTGACATGTTATCACTTGACACCTGATACCTGACACCTGATATATGACACTTGACAATTAACATGCTATCACTTACTTGATATACTTTCACATGGTACTAGTACATTTGACCTGATACTGTGACACCTGACTGGTTTACTATTACACTTGTACTATATTTCCTATTCATGATTATCGCTTTTACGGGGACTTGGCATGATTATTGTATTGTTACTAGATATTTGGTACTCCTGAACTCCTGTGCTCCTGAACTCCTGTATTCCTGAACCCCTGCAACAGGGAGACTCCTGATATTATTCTCCTGATGCCATACTCCTGTTGATCCCTGTAATTGAATAATAATGGATATTAGATTACTATATTCACCCTGTGGACATTATCTCTGAACAACATATATAATAAAGTACTCAACTTACACTTGGGTAGGGAAAATTGATGGATACCGGTATGATGTCATATTTATAATGGTGATATATCTGAAGTGTCGTATGGGGCGCGTAATGATAAGTCCCCAGAAGCAGTAGCCTGATATCTGAAGTTTCGTGTGGGGCGCGTAATGATAAGTCCCCGAAAGCAGTAGTCTGTACTCCTGAGCCTAGTCCCGAGCAGAGACGGGACCCTCTATAAATATGAGCAATCAGATTTATCAGTTTCAAAGTAATAACTCGTCTTATTCATAAGTGGATGTATGTGTACCGATAACACATACATAAGCACATGGATCGGATGAATAACATAAGAATTTACAACCAACAGTAATAATATTAGGAACGTGTGATATTTGGTCTCTCATTTGTTCGGGTCCTGATACTCATATATCAGACCCAGGTAAGTTCTACTAGAGTGCGAACTCTAGTATAGACTATCAACGATGTGAGGCACCGGTAGGGAGGCGATTGAAATATCAAACGGTACTGATAATTATTATTGAATAACTTAAAATGCAACACCTTTGTATTCTCCAGTTATAGTGATGAATCATTTAATCAGGTATTATGCTCTGAGTTGACACCCTACCTTATGACATATGATTTATGTGGCACAATGATTACTACTGACACACTCTAGTTCTATTACTCTGAGGGCAACTCAAGTTGTATGAACTCAGATGAAGGCGACATGGGATATGTGGTATATAGATGAGGGTTTTCTTGTCTGGATTATCCCCTTGACGTATCGACCCCGTGAATTTATAATCTGAGCTTATACAACTAGTTTTGTCTATACTTGTATTTAACGCATGTTTAATATATTTATCGCATGTTTATTTGTACTAAGCTCTCGACACTGTTTTCTATGCATGCTTTCTGATTCAGACTTATCGATATATATATATATATATATATATATATGTATTTACTTGATTTCAGATTTACTATCGTTCCTTTAATTTCCTTTATATTACTAGTCATTGCCTGAACCTGTATGCCTGAACACATCACTTGATCATGTACACGTGTGCCTGATATGCATGCCACTTGGCTTTATCATATGTACTCGCAGGTTGCATCTGACAACCCTAGATCCTCATGTCCAGATCCTAGAGTCCGGACCATGATGACCTTGCTGTAGCTGATCAGAGTGCGCAGCGGATCCTTCCAAGCGATTAGAGTGCAGCAGAAGCTTGGACATCGCTGTAACTTTTCCTCCCAGCTCTTCTTCTTATTGGCTCCCGATGCCCCTCTTGCTGCTCGTGAGCACCTCTCAGCTTTTGATTATGTCTATCCTTTTGTATATCGTACTTTTGTATTCTCTGGTGTCGTAATATCCTGTAATATTGTATCACTTTCTGTGATAACCATGTACTTATACTTTTTTGTTAGAATGTATATTACCATTGTGTTTCCGGACTCTGATTCTTGTCTGTACTGATGCTTAGCGTATATATGTGAGGGTATTTCTGACCTGTGTATATACGTCGCAGTGATATCTCCGTACCCGCGGGATCGGGGCGTCACAGGATGGTATTAGAGCCTAGTCTCTCACATATTCAGTATAACAGTTGGCAGATTAATGATATATTAATTTTGCAACTGAAGAGCACAAATCTTGGATATACATTCCAATCGCAAGTACGGTGTTATCTATTCCTTCCTCGCAATCTATTTCTTGGATCCTGAGACCCTTCTATCTTTTTCTTTCAGCTTATTCCCGTCAATCCTTCAACCAACTTAGATATGAAAAGACGGAGAACACGTAACGGTCCTGACACTTCTCATAACAGTTCTAACGAAGAGAGCGACAACATGATGAGAGTACTTCATGGCATGGAGAGTCAGCATCAGCAAATAGACCTCTTGCGACAAGCGTTATTGACAGCACATTCATTAGGAGTTCTGACTTCATGGATTTGCATATTCAGATCTGTAACTGTTTATTACTGATCAGGTATTTAGAGAGGATCACAGGCATCTTGAGGAACCTGAAATTTTCTTTATATTGATTATCGGCATTCTTGCTTAACCTTTATCTCTGTTGATTCCATATTCTTTATATATATCTTTTAGTTATTATTCCATTCCTTATTCATATGATATCAAGTGTGGACATTTATATATGTGTATTGCAGTGATATTGATTTATTATAGATTTCTATATAGCTTGTTCTTGTTACTTTAGGCTTAGCGTATATACGTGGGGTATTCTCCTCGAGTATGTACGTTGCCGATTCTCGTCGCGACTCCGTTTCCACGTATTTTAGGAAGCGAGGCGTGACAATTTGCAAATTTATGTACTGTTGGAGGTAGAAAGTAAGTGTTACTTAGATGCTCTATTTTAAACTCGTGAAAGTTATTGATTGCTTTTTGAAAATCTTTACCGCTATCTACTCGTTGCCTGATGCTATAAGATTTCTTTTATTAAAAATTGATTTCTTTATTACTTCAAACTCCTTTGACAATTACTGATTCTCGTATTCATTTTGCTCTTCTTCCAAGCAATATCTTTGAATTTCTTGTCTTGAATGTGAAAATAATAGTCATTTCTATCAATCTCATCCAATCTTCTTTTTAGGTTTTATACCAATACATCAAATTTTAAAGTTTATGACGAGGGTTCAAGGTAATATGTTTATATTCTGGTAATATGTTTATGTTCTAACACACATGCTGAAGCCTAAGGTTTGCATGGCAATACTTTTGTTTATTTCAATCCATCCTTTTTTTTGTAGATCTGCACCCGACGACATTTTAAAAAAGGAGCAAGGGAAAGATAAACGAGAAAACGAGAAGTTTGGAGGGGAGGGTTGTGATTATTATTGTTGTTATTAGAGAGAAAGAGAGGGTGGGGGGAGGAGTGTGATTATTATTATGACGACGACGACGAGGGAGAGATGTTCATGTGTGTTTTTAAATTATACACACACACACACATATAAAGATTTGTGTCGTTTCAGAATGATCCGAGGTCAAATCTTTCTCACTCAAATACAATCTTAGACATCCGAATGCAAGATCTACTCCATTGAAATTGATCTAAATTGTTTCAAATAAGTAAAAATTAAAAATCATGTATCTTGAATACTTTTTACCTATCCATCAAGTAGATGCAAAATGAACGGCCAAAATAGTGAGTTGGTTAGTTTAACATTGTAAAAATTTTGAAATCTAACAAAAATTGGTGTGTGAGGGTTTTTAATTATGTAGATCATGATGAAATGGTTAGATTGAGATTTTGTACGTCTAAAGAAGTGGATCCAAGCAATATGTTTTTTCGGCTGTCCATTTTGCACCTACTTGATGGATGGACAAAAAGTATTCAAAATACACGATTTTTTATTCTTTTTAATTACTTGAAATAATACAGATCAACTTCAATAGAATAGATCTTGCATTCAGATGTCGTAGGGTTGTATCTAAGTGGGAAGGATTCGGCCTTGGATCCTTCTAGAATGACACAAGTCTATCTCTCTATATATATATAACTGAAATACAACCCTATCACATCTGAATGCAAGATCCACTCTGTTGAAGTTGATCTACATTATTTCAAGTAACTAAAAATTAAAATTCATGTATATATACATGAATTTTGGTTTTTAGAGAGAGAGAGAGGAGACTTGCATCATTCCGAAAGGATTCGAGAATAAATCCTTCCCACTCAAATACAACCCTATGACATCCAAATGCGAGATCCATTCCATTGAAGTTGATCTACATTATTTCAAGTAATATATAAAATAGATAGACTTGTGTCATTCCAAAAGGATTCGAGGCTGAATCCTTTCCACTCATATTCAACCCTACGGCATTCGAATACAAGATCCACTACGTTGAAGTTGATTTACATTATTTGAAGTAGCTATAAATAAAAAATCAAGTATTTTAAATACGTTTTGCCCATGCATCTAGTAGGAAAAAAAACGTAGTGAGTTGGTTAGTTTAATGACGTAGAATATTTGAAATCTAATAAAAATTGGTATGTGAGATTTTTTTAAGTGTTTAGATCATGATGAAATGATTGGATCAAGAATTGTATGTGTAAAGATGTAGATCTAAGCAATATGTTATTTTCATCTGTCCATTTTGTGCCTACTTGATGGATGGGTAAAAAATATTCAAAATACATAATTTTTGGTTTATAAATACTTTAAATAATGTAGATGAACTTCAACGAATGGATCTTATTTTTGGATGGCGTGGGTTTGTATTTGAGTGGGAAGGATTCAAGCCTAATCCTTTCCCAAGGATCCTACTCTCTCTCTCTCTGTGTGTGTGTGTGTGTGTGTGTGTGTGTGTGTGTGTGGTTGAGCTAGGCTACTTTCGGAAGTTTTAAGAATGTCGATACTCCCACTTTGATTTGATTGATACACTTTCTATATGCAAGATCCAAACCGTTGGATATGATCTACTAACTATAAACTAGTTAAGAATAAAATTTACAAATTTTTGTTATCATTTACCCGTTCATCAAAGTGACTAAAAAATCGACATTTTTTAGACACCTAAAATGCTTAACTTAGAAACCACTTTAATGAACGGGTATAACGAAAATATGTGAAATTTTATTCCCAACTGTTTATAGTTAGTAAATCACATCCAGCGATTTGGATCTTACATATGGGTGGTGTATCAACCAAATCAAAGCGAGAGTATTGACATGCTTGATACTTCCGAAAGTAGCCCAGCTCAACTCTCTCTCTCTATCTCTCTCTCCCCCTCCCTCCTGCTGACATTCTAAAAAAGACAAGATTCCTGACTGGCCTGAACAATGTCTAACTTGTTGACATTTATAAAGACAAGTGGCAAACAAGCTGACGACCAGTTTTTACCCATCTCCGAGGGACAAATCAGTGACTTGGACTCTACTGATCCAATGAAGCAGACAGTGAGCCCAGATTGTCTTTGAAGAGACTTAAGCAGGTCTAAGATGCTAAGTTAGCTCAACACTTAACATCACATAAGCCCAAGGGGATAGCCTCACCTGAGGGGCTAAGTTTGTCCAATTTCGCCTTGAAGCCGTTCAAAGCTCTATCAGGGAGCTAACTTACAGCTTCGCCTGAAGTGCTCAGAGTTAGCTTCGCTCGAAGCCACACACAACCGCGCAGAAGGATGGTCGATAGCTTCACCACAGATGTTTATCCAGCTCTGTTGAAGAGCTTTCTTCTGACTTCGCCAGATGCTCCTTCTAGCTCCGCTGTGAGCTCGACGCGGCAGCTCCGCAGCAGGTCTTTTATGGTCATCTTTGACCAATCAAATATCCAGATGAGATCAAATCTATTCAAGATCAAATCTAATCGAGATTAAATCTGAGATCAAATTTGGTAGTTGTTTACCATAATCTCTTGACTCTCCTAAAACAAGTAAGAAGATCAGGGGAGATCTTTCAGTTATTTGGAAAGAATCAAAACAGATCAGGAGATCAACGCTACCTGCTATTCCTATCTTCGCAGAAGCTGATTCTAGCCTCGCAGTAAGGCTACTTTTCAGATTTAAATAGATTGACTCAATCTGTTTTCAGATTTTCAAGGGACAATTATACCCCTGCCCTCTATATAAATAGCCCACCAGAGGCGTACGAAGATAGACAGACACGCACAGAGAGAGAGGCTGAGAAACAGAGAGAGACGGCTAAACAGAGACCTATTCTCTTGTTTCCAAGAATTCAGATAACTGCTTCTCTAATCAGGGTGCTAATACCCTAATATCTTCCTCCCTCTCAAGGAATCTCCAGAACCAGGCGAGAAGGAATTTCTAAGTGGAGGCAGTTTGAGAAGTAATAAGAGGATTCTACCAACCTTCTGTTCTCTGATTTCCCAAACCAGGCGAGAAGGGAATCACATCGATCGCATCGTCAAAAGGACAAAGTGGTCCGCGCGCTGACCAGAATCCTATCAGCACACTTCTCTAGAATCTCAGAGGATATCTACTTGTAATCTTTTTATTGCAAAAGAATTACTTGTAATTTAGCTCATCGACCCTTTTTTTTATAAGTTTTCCCCTTTGTAAAATCAATGGAAAACAAGATGGCGACTCCGCTGGGGATTAAATTCTCCACTGTTGAGAATCAAGTGTCGCAATGCGACGAACAGACCTTCGGGTCTACTTCTGAATTCAAGGAAGCCGGGGTGGCCAGAGCCCCTCTGGTTAAATCTTCGAAGCAAGTCTCTATGGAGACAGATGAGGCTCTCTGCAGCCTACCATGGTCTTCTGGCGCAACAAGGAAGCAGGCCCGCAATGCAAGGATCAGAATCTTCAGTCTGTTACCTTCGAAAACTAAGTCGTTCACTTCGACCAAGGAAAATTCAAAAAATTCAAAGAACTCCTCTTTGGGGGTGGTCTAATGTTCCATGCACGAAAGCATAGAAAAGTCTCGATGGCCAAGTTTCAGAGCAGAAACCGGAAGCATAATCCTTCCAACACCTCCCAGCCTCGCGTGTGGCTGGTCAGGTTCCCTGCGAACCTAAGTCTTCTTTTTCAAAATAGATGTGGAGGCCAAAGCAGAAGGCTCTGTATGAAGCTTCATGCGTAGCTACGCCACAAGTTCGTCTCTCTCGCAAAGAAAAAGGCAAGATGCCTGCCTGCTTCGTCGAAACTGTCAGCCGCGAAGTTATGACGACGATCATGCCTTCGCCTAATTCAAGAGCAGTAACTCTTCGCGCCAGCCTTGTTCTTATGAGCGAAGCTACTGATACAGTACCTCAGAGTATGCATGATGTTCATAGCCGCGAAGCTGGAACAAAGCACCACAGTGTGCTTCTTTCCCCAGTTCTTCAAGTACTAAGCTCGCTCTTCGCAGCGAAGCTAAGGGATTGCCCCTAAGTGCTGATAGCGGTGCTTATGCAGCTTCAGCGCCCAAGGGCGTTTCCAAAGCTTTTGGCCGTAAATTTAGAGCCAAATCACTATCTAGGGCTAATCACCTTCGCAACAACATAGCGGATAAAGCACCACAGCGTGCTTCGCTCACTAGTTCATCAAGCGCTAAGCTCGCCCTTCGTAGCGAAACTAAGGGATCGTCCCTAAGTGTTGACAGCGGTGCTTATGCAGCTTCAGCACCCAAGGACATTCTCAAGGTTCTTAGCCACGAAGTTAGATCTAAAGCACTATTTACTGCTAATTATCTCTGCAGTGATGAAAAGAATAGGACATCATTCTATGCGCAATCCAACAGAGCCTCTGCGCTGGATCGTTTAGGCCCAATTGGGTCTGACTTGCGGGAATTCTTGATAAGCAAACGGAAGTCAGAATCTTTCCAAACTTCTCCCTCATGTTGTCAACAAGTGGGATGTCAGTTGGTGACAGTCCACTCAGTCCATTGTCGGTTAGGACCAATCCCCATCACTCCTCCAGGCCGACGATCAGTTTTTGATCGGCTGTCGATGCAAGCTCCAGTAAAATATCGCAAAAGGAGCGTATCACAAGATCTGCTCTCTACATCCGTTAACATGATCAGAAGGGGACGAGAGCCGCGTAGGGACAGACGAGCGTCGAATGCCGCTCCCTCCAGTTCTCCAGATCCGGATTATACCGGGCCTTGGCGAAGTCTTGGTACACAAAGAAGGTGTTTTCCAAAACACCAGATCTAGGGTCGCAATACCCTACAGTTATGAGCAGCCATCCTCCTCAACTACAGTAATCTCGCTATAATCCTATTGAGAAAGAGTGCTTAGCCCTTGTCTTTGCCGTTCAGAAGACACGACATTATTTGATCGGCCAAACCATACATGTCATTTTCAGAGTGAATCCTTTGCGTCTTCTCATGACCAAGCCAGGATCATTGAGTTCAAGATTAGCTAAGTGCGCTTCTTTTGTCTCAATACGACATGCTCTTTATCCCTCAAAAGACGGTTAAAGGCCAGGCACTTACAGAGTTCTTGGCTGCTAATCCGATTCCGGAAAACTTAAAACTTCATGAAGACATTCCAGATGAAGTCTTTGAATCTAATATAACTTCAGAAGACGAAGTATGGCAGATGTTCTTCGATGGAGCATCACGAATAGGCCCTAAAGGCAGGATCATTGCCGGCGTGGGGGTTGTGTTTATCTCTCCACAAAATTATGTTCTTCCTAGAGCATTTTCTCTAATGGAATCATGCTCCAACAATGTGGTAGAATACAATGCTCTACTTATTGGTCTTCAGCTCGCCCACGAAATGGGGGTACGCTACCTTGAAGCTTACGACGATTCAAAATTGATTATCAATCAGGTTAAAGGCGAATACGAGGTCCGTCACGAAGATTTGGTGCCTTATTATCACGCAGTCATCGAAATGGCAAATCTGTTTGATGGCTTTTACATTGGGCACGTATCTCGTTCTCAGAATACTAAGGCGGATGCTCTTGCTGCATTAGCAACAACACCAGCCTTGTCAGTCGACACCGAGTATCACCTTGCAGTGGCGACTCGACACCTTGTCTGCTCTAAACATATGTTAAGAACCAGAGAGGTCTATAATATCTCGACGGATCTTGAGCCGAGAGATTGGCGATTTCTTTTCATCGACTATGCTCTACATGGTTTGCTGCCAGACAATCCTAAAGAAGCGGCATCTATCAGACGAAGGTCTCTCCGTTTTTACTATGATCCAACTCTGAAGACACTTTACCGTCGTTCATACGACGGTATCCTCCTCCGTTGCCTTTCTAATTCAAAGGCACAGGAAGTGCTTAAAGAAGCACACGACGGCATATGCGGAGCTCATCAGCCAGATCCAAAACTTAAAGACAGATTGCACATGCTTGGATATTTTGGCCAACCATGATAGCCGACGCCATCCAGTATGCACGAAGGTGTAAAGCATGCCAAATTTATGCAAACTTCATACACCAGCCTCCGGAGTTGCTCCACCCATTGCTTCATGGCCATTTGAAGCATGGGGAATCGATGTCGTAGGACCAATCAGTCTCACTTCAATAAAAGGTCACCGGTTTATCTTAGCAATAACCGATTACTTTTCAAAGTGGGCAGAAGGTATACCACTGGTTGAAGTCAAAACTGAAAGTACACCTAGAGGGGGGTGAATAGGTATACGACTAATCTATGAACAATAATGCGGAAATTAAAAACTTAATGCAATACACTTAGTGTAACCAACGAGTGTAGCCGAATTCCCGGTGAAGGGCTCTGGACTAACTCCTCTTGATTCCTCTGAATAAGAGTTGAGGTGCTATATGAAGCTCTCGTGGTTAAACACAAGTAAGGCACACAAACAAACACAACCAAGCATATAAGTATGATATGACAATATGAATCAATGCAAGACACAATATAAGAGAGAGTTAGAGAAAGTGGATCAATCGCAAACACCAAGTTATGTTTCGAGGTTCGAGCACACAGCTCTAGTCCCTGCCTTCACACAGAAGGATTTTCACTAACTCGTCCACACAGGACTTCCCACACAGGGAAACCTCCAATGAGGATTTGGGCAATACAATAACCGGGAGTACACAACTCCTCTCTTAAATACAACACAACCTCTACACTTAGAGGCTAGGCACAAAGCCACCACAATATCAACCTCACAATAAAGGGATAGACACTTAGCCAACAACCACAATCTCCTCTACACTTAGAGGGATTCCAAACCAAAATCCACCTCTAACTAGAGGGAGCCAAATACCACTTCCACTATCACCTCACACTTGAGGGATATCAACTCAATCACCTCTCACTAGAGGGATATCACAATCAATGGAAGGTTTACAACTTGGTGATCACAAAGACCACAAACCAATTTCTTTTCTCACTAAATAAAAATCTTATAGATATGATAGATAGATAAGCTCAAGTGTGAGAAATCAAGGTGTTTGAAAATCAAAACACAAAGAAAATACTTGGAAAATCAATTAGAATTTGATAGAAATGATGAACAAAACAAATATCCCAAATATTTATTTTTCTTTGATTTTTCCAACCCTTGAAAACAAATAAAGATGAATCTTTTTGTCTTAAAAACTCTTTTGAAAACTTATATTAAAACACTAGAGAAGATGAAAATTTTTGCTCTAAAATATTCTTGTTGAAAACCAACTTCAAATGGGGTATTTATAGCCCCTTTGAAAATCTGCCCGTTGGCAGCTGAAAAGGGCCAGAATGCCCTTCCGGTCGACCGGCCGGTCGACCGGCCAACGGTCAAAAAATCGACCGTTGAGCCCAGCGGTCGACCGCCCGGTCGATCGTACCAGATCCAGAGAGCAATTGCTCTCTGGCCGGTCGACCGCCCGGTCGACCGGGCCAAGGCTTACGGTCGACCGCCCCCACTCGAGAGTGGGGTGACTTCAGTCGGTCGACCGGCCAAGCCGACTTGGCCTTTGTGCACGTCTCGTGCACATCGGTCGACCGGTCCGGTCGACCGTCCTGGTCGACCGCAAGAGCCTGGCAGGGAAAATTTCAGGATTTAAAAACTGGTCTTTTTAACTTCAATTAAATCCCATAAAATCACATAAATTTCACAAAAATCAGTTCATGTTATATCTTTGAAATACAAACATGTTTGAGTAAAACTCAAACCATGTTACAAACATTTTGAACCATTTTTGTGACTTGAAAATTTTGCCTTAAACCAAATTCTGTATTTTTCAAAACTTAGATTTTTGAAATGGAAATCTGTAACGCCCCGATCCTAAAAATACGGAGACGTTATGGCGACGCATATACGCGAGGAAAATACCCCACGTATATATGCTAAGGCTAAAGTAACCTGAACAAGTTATAATCAGAACTATAATAATCATCGAATTACTGCAACAATACATATACATGGTAACAGATGGAAAATGACAAGAATGTGGCAGCTGAAAGCGATAAAAGATAGAATCATGAAATAACAGGAATAGAATGATAGGCTAGATGTGATATACAAGAATCAAGGAATAATAGCAGAAACAAAAAATGCAAAAATATCAGAATCAAAGGAAGAGGACCCAAGCTCCTCGCAAAGCGTACCGCCTCATCAAACACCTGCACATTAGAAACAATCGTCCAATAGTTGGCGTGCAAATCCAGGGTCGTCAGAACGCGACCATGGTGAGTGTTTGTATAAAGGGGAAAAAGCTCGTGCAGAAGAACCATGTGCATAGATAATAGTAAGAACAACTGCAGATAGAAAGACTAAATAACACAATAAATAACTGAACAGTAACACATATGATAAAAACATGAATACATGTAGAAGACAACTGACACAACTGTAAATATGCAATCAATGTCAAGGCATGTAATCTATCATATGTCACTAGGTTGGCATCCAAGTCTGGTCATAAGTCTGGTCCTGGTTACAATCATGTGTACCGTCATATGTCATAAGGCAGGATAACCATTCAGGGCATAACACAATGTGTTCAGTCAAGCCATTCAATAAACAATCAGTAGTGTTCTATGTTATCTTTGTCACTTTCCCACCGGCGTCCCACAACATCCGACAGTTCACCCTGGAGCCCGCACATCCAGTAGAACTCATTCGAACTCCGATATGCGGGTATCATTGTTCGAATAGGGAAAGAGAACCAAATAACAAGTATTCAAGGTGTCATCAACATACAAGTGCGTGTGAATGCTAATAGGCACTGAGAATGTAATATCACGCTAATATCAGGTGGCACAATCAATAGATAGCCCTACAGATTCAAGAGGTGGCCCCACAGATTCAAGAGGTGGCCCCCACCACGTGTGCGGTGTGGCACTTTGCTCCGTGTGGCACTTTGCTCTGAGGGGAATGGATTCTAGAGGTGGCCCCCACGGATTCTAGAGGTGGCCCCCACCACGTGTGTGGTGTGGCACTTTGTTCCGTGTGGCACTTAGTTCCATTCAGGATCCACCGGACGCTAGTACGATTGTGGGATACATCCTCGTCATCCCGACACCAGGCGGCAAACCGCCGGACGCCGGTTTGACTGTGCTATTAACAGGTCAACAGTGCATGAGACATGGGTACAGGAGATACAGGAGTCCAGGATACATGGGTACAAGATATCAGGTAACAGTGTCATAGTCATGCCAAGGTCCCATGAAGGTGCCAGGTGTACAGTCAGTTAAGAAGTGCTATTAGTAACAATCAATATCTTATGCCATTTCAATTACTGGGATGCTACGGGACGGTAACAATATCAGTACAGTAATAATCAATCAGTAATCGTATACACGGTGAACAATATCAGTAACAGTAACAGTAACAGTAAGTGTGTATACGATGAACAATAAAACTGTATAAGATGTTACAGTAACCCTATCATTTCCCCGTAACTTCTAGTAATCTGAATGCTAGGTTTATCAGTCAGGTGCCAGACATAACCAGTTAAGTTCAGAGCACCAATATCCAACTAAACTCTCTCCTGTGTTATCATCAAAAGATAATCAAATCTACTGATAACTGATAACTGCTATCTAGTAACTCCGAAGTATAGCATCACTGATATCAAATAGACTCACTATCATAATAAGTCATCTCTGATAACTGAAGTAATCCGGTCTCTAACATCATAACAAGTATACATCAACCTCTGAATGAATCATCATCAACTCATCACCAATAAATGAATATCAAGTCTGGAAAGTACTCTACTTGAAATATATCATCTCATCTTAATGCAGATCGGGCTTAATCATAAAGAATGTAGATCCAATATCATCTATAACACAAGTTCAGTCCAACTCTGAATAAGTCCATGTACCAATCCAATCATCATAATCTTTTAGTAAGGTAAGATCACATCCAATATGTCCTCGATCAACTACAATATAGAATAGCGACTACTGATACTTAATATCAACGACATATCATCTAATGAATCTCAAATGCCAACAACGTCAATCTCATCTCAAAACAAGTCAGGCTCCAATATGAGGAATATAGATTCTGGATAACCTCTAGCCCAGATCAATGTAAGTCACAACTCAACTAAATCAATCATATCTGTTATGTCCTCGAATACTCAAACTAATAAAGTCACGTCCAACTACTGATCATCATTCAATGTAAATAGTATAAGTCCCAGATCAATTCAAAGTCATCATATCAACCTCACATTCCCAACAGTTACATGATCGTCAAGTATCAATATACATCAAGTAATCTGATATAATAATTGTCATTCCAACATATATCCATAATCAGGCACAGCTCTCTCACTCTAACAATCTAATCTGATTTCCAAGTCTTCACAATCACCACTTCTATTAATATCAATCATTATATCCCAACAATTGGTAACATACTATACACATGCATCTAAATTCTATTAGATCAAGTCATTACTACCAATATTCACCTCTTGAAATCATATACATACATCAATAGTCATTACATAGCCCATGGGTGAAGTCCACAATCCATCAAGGAACCATACACAGCTGACAGACTGATATTAGTCGACTAGGGCTATATACAAGTCGACTAGAGGAAGGTATAGTCGACTAACAAGTGAACCAAGTCGACTAATCTAAGGCCAAGTCGACTACACAGGTAAGGCTAGTCGACTGATACAGATACATAGAGTTATACATCTACAGGTCAACCTATTGGTCGACTAGGGAAAAGTGAGTAGTCGACTACTACAACTATTAGTCGACTACAGAATAGGTCAAGTCGACCAGCAGGGAAAATACAGAGAGTCTATAAATTTCCTGGAAGCTAAATTAGTCGACTAGGCTCCTGGGTTAGTCGACTAACAGAGGTGTTAGTCGACTAATAACAGGTATTAGTCGACTAATACCTCTGCCAGAACAGAAAACAAAGGCTCACGAATATCAGATCTCTCACACAACAAAACACATATATGCCCTCTCTTGCACACATCAAAGAATACAATTATTACTCTACTCTATGTACATGTACACATGGAATCATAATTAAATCAATACATATAAATACGAGGAATTAAAAAGGAGGAGGAGAATACACTCACATTGGGTGTCGTTCGCTGCTGTGCGCGTCAAGGGCCGAGTCGCTGCCGCGGTCGCTGTGGTACCGTTCCTCGCTATCGGACTGCATGGGAGGGTGGCCAAGGTGCTGGAGAAGGCCACCGTGCTGGTCTCCGACGACGGCCTGGCGTGGATCAGGAGAACGGCCTGCCCGCTCGCTGGGGAACCTGCTGGAGTTGCTGCTGCAGTCCGGCGGATCTGCTGGTGCTGGACAGGGGAAAAGGCCAGATCCGGGCTGCTGATTTGCTGTTGTCGTGGAGGGGATCTGGCCTAGGGGTCGGTCTGCTGGTGCTCCGTGCTGGTGCTGCGCCTGCTGTGACTGGAGCTGGGGCTGGCGGCTGTTGTTGCTGCCGTTCTGCTGGGCTGTAGGAGAGGGCCTGGCCATGGCTGTGCACGCAGCCAGAAGATGGGGGCAGCGGCTGTGGATCTGGACTGCTGGGCCAATCCAGGGAGGAGGCCGGGAAAGTCATGGCTGTTGGTAAGGCTGCACGGGGAGGAGTTGCTCGGCCAATCAGCAAGGCAAGGGGAAGACCTGGTTGTGCGCCTGGGAGAGGGAGGAGGCGGCTGTGAGTATTGGGATTAGTTTAGAGATTAGGTTATGAAATCTAGGTTTAGGTTAAGATAGGTTTATATAGGATGAGTTGGGTTAATGGGTTTCGGGTTGGATTGGGTTACGGGTTGATCCAAATAGGTAGGTGGGTTTGAATTTAGAAAGTAGAAATGGGTAATGGATTATGAAATCCAAACGGGTAAATAGGAAATAGGGTGAGAGGCTAAACAAGGAGAACATCACCACCACCATGGTTAGTATTAGTACAAATGCCAATATTAAAATAAATAGAAAATGTAATATTATCACTAATAATAATTAATAAACACCGACAATAAAAATAAAGATAACACTAATAGAAATAACAATAAATAATAATGGGAGAATAGTTTGCCATTTACTATCTGAAAATAATGTGCATGTTCAACAATAATAATCACGAGGGGAATAAATTAACTTGATTAATTAAAAATACTCAGTAAATCAAAATAAATACTTTAGAAAATGAAAGTACTGTAGTTTAGGTTAGGGATATTACATTCTACCCACCTTAATAAAAATTTCGTCCTCGAAATTTCAATAAGGTAGGGAATAGTAAAAAGAATCTAGAATCAAGAGAGAACACAACAATCTTCCACGTCGCCTCGTTGGGACACCACGATTCCGCTGCGCGCTCTGATCTCTACTACCAGCTTCAACATGGAGTAACCGATCTAATTGAAATCAAGATGGAATGAATAGGAAGGAAGGATGAAATCAAGATGGACATCCAAATCACTCTAATTGAAGTGTTGGAATCATGAATATCAACAGATCAAGAACGGAATTCCAAAGGGAGGACTATCAATTTCCAAATGGAGTCAATATTATCACGTGAATAGTATATGTATATTGCAGTGTCAACATAACTGTCTCAGGTTACAGGTAGGAACTAGGTTCTCCTTTATGTCGAACCTGGCTCTGATACCACTCTGTAACGCCCCGATCCTAAAGATACGGAGACGTTATGGCGACGCATATACGCGAGGAAAATACCCCACGTATATACGCTAAGCCTAAAGTAACCTGAACAAGTTATAATCGGAACTATAATAATCATCGAATTACTGCAACAATACATATACATGATAACAGATGGAAAATGACAAGAATGTGGCAGCTGAAAGTGATAAAAGATAGAATCATGAAATAACAGGAATAGAATGATAGGCTAGATGTGATATACAAGAATTAAGGAATAATAGCAGAAACAAAATGCAAAAATACCAGAATCAAAGGAAGAGGACCCAAGCTCCTCGCAAAGCGTACCGCCTCATCAAACACCTGCACATTAGAAACAATCGTCCAATAGCTGGACGTGCAAATCCAGGGTCGTCAGAACGCGACCATGGTGAGTGTGTGTGTAAAAGGGAAAAAGCTCGTGCAGAAGAACCATGTGCATAGATAATAGTAAGAACAACTGCAGATAGAAAGACTAAATAACACAATAAATAACCGAACAGTAACACATATGATAAAAACATGAATACAGGTAGAGGACAACTGACACAACTGTAAATATGCAATCAATGTCAAGGCATGTAATCTATCACATGTCACTAGGTTGGCATCCAAGTCTGGTCATAAGTCTGGTCCTGGTTACAATCATGTGTACCGTCATATGTCATAAGGCAGGATAACCATTCAGGGCATAACACAATGTGTTCAGTCAAGCCATTCAATAAACAATCAGTAGTGTTCTATGTTATCTTTGTCACTTTCCCACCAGCGTCCCACAACATCCGACAGTTCACCCTGGAGCCCGTACATCCAGTAGAACTCATTCGAACTCCGATATGCGGGTATCATTGTTCGAATAGGGAAAGAGAACCAAATAACAAGTATTCAAGGTGTCATCAACATACAAGTGCGTGTGAATGCTAATAGGCACTGAGAATGTAATATCACGCTAACACCAGGTGGCACAATCAGTAGATAGCCCTACAGATTCAAGAGGTGGCCCCCACAGATTCAAGAGGTGGCCCCCACCACGTGTGTGGTGTGGCACTTTGCTCCGTGTGGCACTTTGCTCTGAGGGGAATGGATTCTAGAGGTGGCCCCACGGATTTAAGAGGTGGCCCCCATCACGTGTGTGGTGTGGCACTTTGTTCTGTGTGGCACTTAGTTCCATTCAGGATCCACCGGACGCTAGTACGATTGTGGGATACATCCTCGTCATCCCGACACCAGGCGGCAAACCGCCGGACGCCGGTTTGACTGTGCTATTAACAGGTCAACAGTGCATGGGACATGGGTACAGGAGATACAGGAGTCCAGGATACATGGGTACAAGATATCAGGTAACAGTGTCATAGTCATGCCAAGGTCCCATGAAGGTGCCAGGTGTACAGTCAGTTAAGTAGTGCTATTAGTAACAATCAATATCTTATGCCATTTCAATTACTGGGATGCTACGGGACGGTAACAATATCAGTACAGTAATAATCAATCAGTAATCGTATACACGGTGAACATTATCAGTAACAGTAACAGTAACAGTAACAGTAACCGTGTATACGATGAACAATAAAACTGTATAAGATGTTACAGTCACCCAATCATTTCCCCGTAACTTTCAGTAATCTGAATGCTAGGTTTATCAGTCAGGTGCCAGGCATAACCAGTTAAGTTCAGAGCACCAATATCCAACTAAACTCTCACCTGTGTTACCATCAAAAGATAATCAAATCTACTGATAACTGATAACTGCTATCTAGTAACTCCGAAGTATAGCATCACTGATATCAAATAGACTCACTATCATAATAAGTCATCTCTGATAACTGAAGTAATCCAGTCTCTAACATCATAACAAGTATACATCAACCTCTGAATGAATCATCATCAACTCATCACCAATAAATGAATATCAAGTCTGGAAAGTACTCTACTTGAAATATATCATCTCATCTTAATGCAGATCGGGCTTAATCATAAAGAATGTAGATCCAATATCATCTATAACACAAGTTCAGTCCAACTCTGAATAAGTCCATGTACCAATCCAATCGTCATAATCTTTTAGTAAGGTAAGATCACATCCAATATGTCCTCGATCAACTACAATATAGAATAGCTACTACTGATACTTAATATCAACGACATATCATCTAATGAATCTCAAATGCCAACAACGTCAATCTCATCTCAAAACAAGTCAGGCTCCAATATGAGGAATATAGATTCTGGATAACCTCTAGCCCAGATCAATGTAAGTCACAACTCAACTAAATCAATCATATCTGTTATGTCCTCGAATACTCAAACTAATAAAGTCACGTCCAACTACTGATCATCATTCAATGTAAATAGTATAAGTCCCAGATCAATCCAAAGTCATCATATCCAACTCACATTCCCAACAGTTACATGATCGTCAAGTATCAATATACATCAAGTAATCTGATATAATAATTGTCATTCCAACATATATCCATAATCAGGCACAGCTCTCTTACTCTAACAATCTAATCTGATTTTCAAGTCTTCACAATCACCACTTCTATTAATATCAATCATTATATCCCAACAATTGGTAACATACTATACAAATGCATCTAAATTCTATTAGATCAAGTCATTACTATCAATATCCACCTCTTGAAATCATATACATACATCAATAGTCATTACATAGCCCATGGGTGAAGTCCACAATCCATCAAGGAACCATACACAGCTGACAGACTGATATTAGTCGACTAGGGCTATATACAAGTCGACTAGAGGAAGGTATAGTCGACTAACAAGTGAACCAAGTCGACTAATCTAAGGCCAAGTCGACTACACAGGTAAGGCTAGTCGACTGATACAGATACATAGAGTTATACATCTACAGGTCAACCTATTGGTCGACTAGGGAAAAGTGAGTAGTCGACGACTACAACTATTAGTCGACTACAGAATAGGTCAAGTCGACCAGCAGGGAAAATACAGAGAGTCTATAAATTTCCTGGAAGCTAAATTAGTCGACTAGGCTCCTGGGTTAGTCGACTAACAGAGGTGTTAGTCGACTAATAACAAGTATTAGTCGACTAATACCTCTGCCAGAACAGAAAACAGAGGCTCACGAATATCAGATCTCTCACACAACAAAACACATATATGCCCTCTCTTGCACACATCAAAGAATACAATTATTACTCTACTCTATGTACATGTACACATGGAATCATAATTAAATCAATACATATAAATACGAGGAATTAAAAAGGAGGAGGAGAATACACTCACATTGGGTGTCGTTTGCTGCTGTGCGCGTCAAGGGCCTAGTCGCTGCCGCGGTCGCTGTGGTGCCGTTCCTCGCTATCGGACTGCATGGGAGGGTGGCCAAGGTGCTGGAGAAGGCCACCGTGCTGGTCTCCGATGACGGCCTGACGTGGATCAGGAGAACGGCCTGCCCGCTCGCAGGGGAACCTGCTGGAGTTGCTGCTGCAGTCCGGCGGATCTGCTGGTGTTGGACAGGGGAAAAGGCCAGATCTGGGCTGCTGATTTGCTGTTGTCGTGGAGGGGATGTGGCCTAGGGGTCGGTCTGCTGGTGCTGCGCCTGCTGTGACTGGAGCTGGGGCTGGCGGCTGTTGTTGCTGCCGTTCTGCTGGGCTGCAGGAGAGGGCCTGGCCATGGCTGTGCACGCAGCCAGAAGATGGGGGCAGCGGCTGTGGATCTGGACTGCTGGGCCAATCCAGGGAGGAGGCTGGGAAAGTCATGGCTGTTGGTAAGGCTGCACGGGGAGGAGTTGCTCGGCCAATCAGCAAGGCAAGGGGGAGACCTGGTTGTGCGCCTGCAGTGGGAGGAGGCGGCTGTGAGTATTGGGATTAGTTTAGAGATTAGGTTATGAAATCTAGGTTTAGGTTAAGATAGGTTTATATAGGATGAGTTGGGTTAATGGGCTTCGGGTTGGATTGGGTTACGGGTTGATCCAAATAGGTAGGTGGGTTTGGAATTAGAAAGTAGAAATGGGTAATGGATTATGGAATCCAAACGGGTAAATAGGAAATAGGGTGAGAGGCTAAACAAGGAGAACATCACCACCACCATGGTTAGTATTAGTACAAATGCCAATATTAAAATAAATAGAAAATGTAATATTTGTTGGCCCAAAGGCCTTCCACTCTAGTTTTGATGATGATTAACTCATGTAGTTATGTTTACTAATAATCTTGTGTTGTTTAAGTTTCAGATCATTAACCAAGATATTAGTTGGTGATTAGCTTCAACAAGGTGTTTAGAAGCTTTTCATGATGATTCCAGGGCCAAAGCGTCAAGATCACACATTGCCTAGCCCATGGATGGAGTTTTGGAGCAAGTCTACTTGAAGATGAAGATCGTCAAGAAGACTTAGGTATTCATAGTTTAGATAGTGTGTTTAGATCCATTTGTAAAGCTTAGTATAGTTGATATGCTCAAGTGCACAAACACACACGTTTTCATGTTTTGGATTTGATTTTCATGAATAGTAGATCAAAACAAGTTTACTTTATTTCTATGTATATTAGATGTATTCTAGATATACATACATGGTTTAACTTGCTAGACAAACTTATTTTGACTATCCTATTCATGTATTGAAAAATCAAGTTTGATAAAAATACAAGTTTTGCTTTTGATAAAATTTGCAAGACTCAAAATGAATTGATATGATTAATATATGTCTTGAAATTTTTATCACAAGTTTGTGTTTCCATATAAAATGATAAAATTATTTTTGGTGATTTTTAAAAGTGTTAAAAGATTTTTAGAAAAATATTTTACACTATTTTTTCTGACCCAGATTTCTGTTCCAGGCTTCAATCAGTCGACTAGTCAACCTGACCTAGTCGACTTGGGTGAAGTCGGTCGACCGACGTGCACAAATCTGTGCATGTTTGGAGGCACTGGGACGGTCGACCGCTCGGGTCGACCGGGGCACTTACAGTGCTCTCTGTTTGTTTCGGTCGACCGGGCCGGTCGACCGCAGTTGCCCAACGGTCATATTTCTGACCGTTGGCGGTCGACCGGGCCGGTCGACCGTTGCCTGTCAGAGCTGCCAGCTCAGCTCTAACGGCTAGTTTTGTATTGGGGCTATATATACCCCATCTCTTCATAGTTTTTGTAGAAGTTTTGAAGGGCAAAAATTCCAGACCTTCTTAAGTGTTTTTAAAGAGTTTTCAAAAGTGTTTTGGGCTTTAAACTTCCAATTTGATTTGTGTTTTGGGTTTTTGGAAAATCAAAGAAAATAGGAATTTGGGATATTTGTATTGGTTTTCATTCTCTATCTTTTACAAGAGTTTTCCCAAGTATTTTCTTTGTTGCTTGTTTCCAAAAACACCTAATTTTTCACACTTGAGCTATCTTCTATCCTAATCTATTAGGATTATTTGTTTTGTGGAAAAGAGAGAAAAAGAGAAGTGTTTGAGGTTAAGCCTCTAAGTTGTAAACCCTCCTTGCTTTTGTTGTATCCCTCTTTGGTAGAGGTTGATCGGAGTGGTATTGTGGTTGGATCCCTCTTCGGTAGAGGTGATTGTGTTTGTATTGGCTACGGGCCTTATCCCTCTTCGGTAGAGGTGGATTGTGGTTGTATAGCCTCGGTGGCTTTGTAAGGATTGAGAGAGGAGTTCGGTACTCCTATAGTGGATTGGAAATCCTACACGGTGGTGTAGGCGGGGATGTAGAGCTAGGGGCTCGAACCTCGAAACATATCATTGTGTTTGCGTTTGATCCACTTGTCTCTAAACTCTCTCTCTTTACATTTGTGCAAAGCATCATACTTCACTCATATCATATTTGCTTGTGTTGAGTATAATTCATATTGTCATATTATATCTATTTGCTTGTGTTGTGCCTTACATAATTCACATTGCTATATCTTGTATATGCTTGGTTGTTTGTGTGTGCCTCACTTGTACCTATTCAACAAGAGCTTCACATAGCACCTCAACCCATTCAAGGGGAATCAAGAGGAGTTAGTCCAGAGCCCTTCACGGGGAATTCGGCTACACTTGTTGATTGTACTAAGTGTGTTGCAAAATTTGCATTAGCTTCCGCATTTAGCGCACTTAGTTTTGCATTAAGTTTTAGATTAGCACTAACACCTATTCACCCCCCTCTAGGTGTTCCCTTTCAATTGGTATCAGAGCATGGTACTCTGATTTGGTCTAACAACCTAGAGTTAAAGATCCTCATTTTAGGCTAATCTTTTATTTGCATTTGCTTGTTTGCACACATATAATTTACCATGACCTTCATGACCCCACCTATGTTTGACCCTTCCAACATTCATGTTTGGAAGATTAGGATGACCGTTTATTTACAAACCCTAGGTCATAAAGTTTACCTTGCCATTACCAAGGAATCCTTCCTTAATGATAGCAATCATGTAGGGGCAAATGCACAAGCCCTAGAGGCCATTAGAAGCACTTTATCTAAAGAATATCTTATGAGTATTTCTAACCTTGATTCCGCTTTTGCAGTGTGGAATAAGTTAACAACAACAACCACCACCTCCGAGCTTCTATTGCCAAATCAACTGGAGGAATCTAGTGGAGAATCCGATTCTCAATGCTTCATGGTCCAAGGGAATAACTCCCTTGAGGTACATTCGGAACCTCACTTAGATAATGATGATTGTGCTAGTTCTTCAAATGATTTTGTTGATCTACATGCTTTGAATGAAGAACTATCCATTGTGTGTGAAAACTTAATAGAAAAATATAAGATTTTGAAAAAGAAAAGTCTAGAAATTGAAAAAGAAAATAAAAGTTTGCATTCTAGACTTGATTGTGTTTTGCAAGAGAAGGTTGAGGTCTATAATGAAAGGGATTCATTGAGATCTCAATTGGAACTTACACTAAAAGAAAATGAATTTTTAAAATCTAAAAATGATTGCCATGCTATTTTGGAGAGAAATGAAAACTTGTCTTCAAAAATTGATTTTGTTTTAAAAGAGAATGTTGCTTTGAAAAATAAATTATTTCTATTTCAAATGATTTAGATATTTGTTTAAAGAAAAATGTTGTTTTGAAAAATAAGATTGATGAACATGTTTGCCATGCTAGGGTAGTTTCACCTAGATCACCCCTTGCATGCTCCACTTCTTCTATGATTAAAAATGATATAAATTTAATTAAGAAGAAAATGGATTGTTTGGGCTCCACTATAAGCCAATGTGCTAAGAACCATACACGCTTGGAAACCTTGGTTCGTAAGAAACAAGTTCCAACTTTTATGCATGCACACCCTCCACGGCATACACATGCTCCACACGGACACCATTAACACTTGTATGCTCATGTGTACACATGTACACATTGTGGCCGAAAAGGCCATCTTGCTAAATTTTGTTATGATAGATTAAATGTTTCAAATTTAGCAAAGAAGTTTGTTTGGGTTAGAGAAGGTACTAACCCCCATGGACCCAATAAGATATGGGTACCAAAGACCACCCCTCCTATTATTTTTGATGTAGGTGTGGGCTCTCACATGACGTGAGAGTGATGACACCTTGGAGTGGATGCGTTCCGGACTTAAAGGAAATCAATTGGATGCATCACTTTCAAGGGAAGATTTGGTAGAGATGACCACCATGTTTTGGAGACAAGGAGAGTTTCCTTCTAGGTTTTGGTAACAATTCTTAACTCCTTATTATTGTTTACATGCGTTCATATTGATGTTTTATAGCATGTTTTCATTGTCTATGGATTAGTGTGTAAATATCACATTTATTAGATCCTTGACATGCATGTATAGCATTTTGAGACACCCATGTTTATATGGACCCGTGCTTTGTGTTCTCACCGTTTGTTTAAGTTATAATGTACATCATGAATCTAATACATGTGAATTTACATAGTAATCATGTTTTAGTTTTATCATGATGATTTCTTTATTGTGTTTTGATGCTTCTTGTTAAGATTACTTGTTTAAATGTTAGTTTTCATTAAGACTAGGATTTATACTTGTACATATAGTGGGCCACAAATAAATCTATATATGTTTGGGCTTGAATGCTTATTTGAACCCATTAGATGTACTAGTATAGTCTAGTTTTGATGATTCATACATTTTAAACTTGTATTCCCATTTTGGATTTGTTTATGATTGTGAGTTTTCACTTCATGTATATGTTTGTATAGCCAAACTTTAAGATATACATGTATACCCCTTGAGTCATTTGCCTTTCATGCAAATCTATATATGGACTCAATTGTGTTTAAGGATATGTATGTATACTTATTATGTTGACAATTCATACATACACCATGAAATGAAATTTGTTTTGATGAAGATTTAATTTTTCTTGTTTTTATGTTTAATTGTCTAACTTCATGTATATGTCTATCTTGTCCAAACTATTAGATATACATGTTTATCCTTTTTGAGCCACGTGCCTTCATGCATATACACTTTGTGGACTCGTTGTGTTTTGGATATGTATGTATATTTTAGTTTATATTAGACATACATATACCTTGAAGATTAAATAAGTTTTAATGATTTTTATATTTTGGATGTTTTCATGTTTTCATGTTTAAGGAATAATTGAGCTTAATGAAAAATTTTCATGATTATGATATTCACACTTTATTTGTACACTCACTTTTATTGCTTGCTCATGTTTTGTTTTCATGAGTCAAAATTGTGCTTAATTAAATTAGAGTGTTGATTATCATGTGGATTTCATGTTTCATGAAAAATATTTTTGTCTTATTCCTTACTTGAAGGATTTCGTACTAGTTTTAAAAGTCTTTCCTATAACTAGTTCGTATTCTTCACTATGGTAGAGATTTTCAAACATACTACATTTTCAAATCTATTTTTGAAAACCCCTACCTTCTATGGGAGGATGGATGGGAGATCTGTTCATGTATGCTTTACTATGAAAATCATTTTATACTTGATCATGATTGGGAGGATTAGATTATATGAGTTATACCATGCTTTTATTGTTATGTCAATTGGTATCATTGAACTCTTTCAATTGGTATCATTTTGACCTTTGTGTATACTCATATGTTTATTGTGTATGTATATTTTCAATTGGTATCATCTATTGGTGATTGGTACTCATTCTATTTCATACACATATACTTGTTTTATTTGTGCTTAAGATATAAATTTTTCACAAAATCTTGTTTATGTTAGTGCTTGAGCTTTAATTTTGTTTCAATTGATTACTTTTAAATTGGTATCAAGCCCATGCATCCTTTTAGTTGGTATTTCATAAAGGGGGAGAAAATTTAATTTTGTCTTTCAATTGGTGATTCTTCAATTGGTATTTGTTTCTCATTCCCTTATTTTATGATTGAAAATTTCATATTGGTATCATATGTTTAATATGAAAATTATTTACAATTGGTATCAAAATTTTATTTAGACATTCAAAATTTATTATGTTTAATTTCAATTGATATCAAGATGTTTCATGTGTTTTTGCTTAAAATTGGTATCTAAAAATTTTGTTTTTAAGAAAAATACAAAAGTTTTGATTTGTATTGACTATATGCATATAGATTCATGATGAGTGTATCTTGTATTGAAGAGCTTAACATCTCTTCGTTATGTGGTACACGTGTGTAGGGGAGCTTCACATCTCCTCTTATGCATTACATAGTGTGTGTTATGTGAATTAGGGTTTAACATCCCTCTTTCATGTAATGCATATGTGTAGGGAAGCTAACTTAGCGTCTTCCTCTTCATGAATGTATATAGCATATAACATCTATTGATCTTTGTTTATTTTCAATTGATATCAAGATGCTTCATTGACATATTTATCTATTGATATCATGTTGTTTATAGTCACCCCTTATTGACCTTGTTTTTGTTTTAGACAAAAGGGGGAGAACATTGTTTTATTGTTTTGATTGACTTAAAAGGGGAGAAAGATTTTTACCCCTCATTTTATTGTTTGGATTGTTTAACCCTTTCTTGATCTTTTTGTTTGACAAAAAGGGGAGAAAAATTTGTTTGATTTGATTTTACTTTGAACCCTTTGTTGATGATTGACAAAAAGGGGGAGAAGTATTTGAGTTTATATGCATGTTTTCATTACTTAAGGGGAGAAGTATTTGTCTTCCTTGTTATTTATGCATATATGTTTTTGTATTGCAAATAGGAGAAAAAGATTTTGATTTATGCTTGTTGCATGTTTTATCTCCATACTTGCATACATATTCATGTGCTTCATTTCCATATCTTATTATTTATGTCTATGCATGAGTTAAGGGGGAGCTTCTTTGAAGCTTAACTTTAATCCATGCATATATAACTCTCCATGAGTTTTGTCATCATCAAAATGGGGGAGATTGTTGGCCCAAATGCCTTCCACTCTAGTTTTGATGATGATTAACTCATGTAGTTATGTTTACTAATAATCTTGTGTTGTTTAAGTTTCAGATCATTAACCAAGATATTAGTTGGTGATTAGCTTCAACAAGGTGTTTAGAAGCTTTTCATGATGATTCCAGGGCCAAAGCGTCAAGATCACACATTGCCTAGCCCATGGATGGAGTTTTGGAGCAAGTCTACTTGAAGATGAAGATCGTCAAGAAGACTTAGGTATCCATAGTTTAGATAGTGTGTTTAGATCCATTTGTAAAGCTTAGTATAGTTGATATGCTCAAGTGCACAAACACACACGTTTTCATGTTTTGGATTTGGTTTTCATGAATAGTAGATCAAAACAAGTTTACTTTATTTCTATGTATATTAGATGTATTCTAGATATACATACATGGTTTAACTTGCTAGACAAACTTATTTTGACTATCCTATTCATGTATTGAAAAATCAAGTTTGATAAAAATACAAGTTTTGCTTTTGATAAAATTTGCAAGACTCAAAAATGAATTGATATGATTAATATATGTCTTGAAATTTTTATCACAAGTTTGTGTTTCCATATAAAATGATAAAATTATTTTTGGTGATTTTTAGAAGTGTTAAAAGATTTTTAGAAAAATATTTTACACTATTTTTTCTGACCCAGATTTCTGTTCCAGGCTTCAATCAGTCGACTAGTCAACCTGACCTAGTCGACTTGGGTGAAGTCGGTCGACCGACGTGCACAAATCTGTGCACGTTTGGAGGCACTGGGACGGTCGACCGCTCGGGTCGACGGGGCACTTACAGTGCTCTCTGTTTGTTTCGGTCGACCGGGCCGGTCGACCGCAGTTGCCCAACGGTCATATTTCTTACCGTTGGCGGTCGACCGGGCCGGTCGACCGTTGTCTGTCAGAGCTGCCAGCTCAGCTCTAACGACTAGTTTTGTATTGGGGCTATATATACCCCATCTCTTCATAGTTTTTGTAGAAGTTTTGAAGGGCAAAAATTTCAGACCTTCTTAAGTGTTTTTAAAGAGTTTTCAAAAGTGTTTGGGCTTTAAACTTCCAATTTGATTTGTGTTTTGGGTTTTTGGAAAATCAAAGAAAATAGGAATTTGGGATATTTGTATTGGTTTTCATTCTCTATCTTTTACAAGAGTTTTCCCAAGTATTTTCTTTGTTGCTTGTTTCCAAAAACACCTAGTTTTTCACACTTGAGCTATCTTCTATCCTAATCTATTAGGATTATTTGTTTTGTGGAAAAGAGAGAAAAAGAGAAGTGTTTGAGGTTAAGCCTCTAAGTTGTAAACCCTCCTTGCTTTTGTTGTATCCCTCTTTGGTAGAGGTTGATCGGAGTGGTATTGTGGTTGGATCCCTCTTCGGTAGAGGTGATTGTGTTTGTATTGGCTACGGGCCTTATCCCTCTTCGGTAGAGATGGATTGTGGTTGTATAGCCTCGGTGGCTTTGTAAGGATTGAGAGAGGAGTTCGGTACTCCTATAGTGGATTGGAAATCCTACACGGTGGTGTAGGCGGGGATGTAGAGCTAGGGGCTCGAACCTCGAAACATATCATTGTGTTTGCGTTTGATCCACTTGTCTCTAAACTCTCTCTCTTTACATTTGTGCAAAGCATCATACTTCACTCATATCATATTTGCTTGTGTTGAGCATAATTCATATTGTCATATCATATCTATTTGCTTGTGTTGTGCCTTACATAATTCACATTGCTATATCTTGTATATGCTTGGTTGTTTGTGTGTGCCTCACTTGTACCTAATCAAAAGAGCTTCACATAGCACCTCAACCCATTCAAGGGGAATCAAGAGGAGTTAGTCCGAGCCCTTCACGGGGAATTCGGCTACACTTGTTGATTGTACTAAGTGTGTTGCAAAATTTGCATTAGCTTCCGCATTTAGCGCACTTAGTTTTGCATTAAGTTTTAGATTAGCACTAACACCTATTCACCCCCCTCTAGGTGTTCCCTTTCAATATTATCACTAATAATAATTAATAAACACCGACAATAAAAATAAAGATAACACTAATAGAAATAACAATAAATAATAATGGGAGAATAGTTTGCCATTTACTATCTGAAAATAATTTGCATGTTCAACAATAATAATCACGAGGGGAATAAATTAACTTGATTAATTAAAAATACTCAGTAAATCAAAATAAATACTTTAGAAAATGAAAATACTGTAGTTTAGGTTAGGGATATTACAAAATCCGATTGTTCCAAAACACATGTAAATACAAAAACATGATACTTAAACAACTTTGAAGCATATAGTATATGGATAGAATCTAATATACATGAAAGAGATATATATCTATGTTTTTGACATTAAATCAAAAATAAGTTTTGTTTAAATACAAAACCCAAATACATGAATAGGTTATCAAAATAAGTTTTCTAAGAATAAGAAGCATACATGTATATAGATCAAATCTAATATACATTAAACCATGTAAATTTGTTTTGATATAACACCTTTCATGAAAACCAAGATCGGTTAAACTGAAAACCAAAACCAATAAACATGAAACTTAAACAAGTGTGTGCTGTGAACTTGAGCATATCACACTATTTAATCTTTACAATGGATCTAAACAAACTATACTAAAACAAACTGAAGCATTCTTGTAGAACGCCGTCTCCAAGTCGACTCGATCCAAACGTGATCCACCGAGCTTGACTCCAACGAGTGCTAGATATGAACTTTGATGCTCGAACTCTTGAATCACCATGTGAAAGCTCCAAAACACCTTTGTTAAAACTAATCACCTACTAATATCTTGGTTAAATATCTGAAACTAAATATCACAAGATTATTAGTAAACTATAACTACATGAGTTAATCATCATCAAAACTAGAGTGGAAGGCCTCTGGTCCAACAATCTTCCCCTTTTTGATGATGACAAAACTCATGGAGTTATATATGCATGGATTAAAGTTAAGCTTCAAAGAAGCTCCCCCTTAACTCATGCATAATAATAAACAATAAGATATGCAATGAATGTTAAACATGAATATGCATAAACATGCATAAAACTATGAAATAAACATGCTTTTGATACCAAAATTTTAAAATAAATTACTTTTCCTTTTTTTAAAGTAAACATGTTCTTAAATACCAATTGAAAATATAAACTTAAAATAAACATGTTCTTTAAATAATTGCTCTTGATACCAATAAAAATTTCAATTGAAAGCTTATCAATAAAAGCAATAAAAACTCTTGATACCAATCAATAAAAGCTCTTGATACCAATTGAAAGATAATCAATAAAAGCTCTTGATACCAACAATAAAAATTTTAATAAAAGTTCTTGACACCAATAAAACAAAACAACAAAATATGTTCTTGATACTAATATCCATACTCTTGATACCAATATCAACAAAACATAAAACAAATGCTCTTGATATCAATATGAAACAAACTTCGATACAAACTTATAAATAAACATGCATATATACTCAAACACTTTAAACTCATAAATAAACATGCATATAAACTCAAATACTTCTCCCCTTTTTATCAATCATCAACAAAGGGGTTAAAGTAAACAATAAAATAATGTTCTCCCCCTTTTTGTCTGAAACAAAAATCAATAAGGGGTGGAATCAAATCAAAATATTATGATACCAATTGAAAAAATATAGAAATTTAGTGCATCATGATATCAATTGAAGATAAAAAAATATACCAATTGAAAGTAGATAAAACAAATATTTTTAATATAAATTTAAATAAATATGTATATATTATACCAATTGAAATTAAATAAAACATTTTGAAGAAATCAACCTAAAATTTTGATATCAATTGAAAGATGTAAACATATATGTAATCTTGATATCAATTATAAAAATTAATACCAATTGAAAATATTTTACACTTTTGATACCAATTTGAAAAACATAAACTAATCTTTTTGGTCAAACACTAAACTCATTTTACAATAGAGATACCAAATAGAGAATAATATCAATTTAAAGTGTTTGCTATCAATATTGAAAGTGAAACATATATCAGTTGAAAATAATGAAACATATACCAATTGAAAATAATTTTCATTAAGAGCGTATGATACCAAAAAAAATCAATATCATTTTTCAACATAAAGTGTGGGAGTAGAATACCAAGGTAAATAAAACCAATTAAAAGGTGAAATATGAATTTTCTCTCCCTTTATGAAATACCAAACAAAATGATGCATAAGCTTGTATAAGATACCAATTGAAATATAATCAATGGAAATATAATAGTCATGTAAGAAATCAAGCTTAGCATAACCAAAATTTGTGCTAAAAAATTTAGAGATATAGTAAGCACAAATAAAATACATATGTATGAAAAAATGAATACCAATCGAAATTAATACTATTTGAAATGTAAGAATACATATATAAAAACATATATGAGTATACAAAAAAAAATGTCAATAGTGATACCAATTGAAAAGATCCAATGATACCAATTGAAAACACAATAAGATCAAGTGTATAACTCATACTCCCTACCACCCATACATGCACATGTTTAAATATATTTTCAATTAAGAGCATACAAGGCATGATCGCCTAACCAGCCGCCCTTAGAAGGATAAGGGTTTTCAAAAATAAGTTTGAAAATATAGTATGTTTGAAAAACTCTACCAAATGAAGAATACCGCAACTAGTTATATGAAAATTTTGAAAAATTAGTACGAAATCCTTCAAGTAAGGAATAAAACAAAATATTTTTTCATGAAAATGTGAAAATCAGATGATCATCAAATACTCAAGGGTCTATAAAGCATATATAGTCTCATGAAAACAAATCATGAGTAAATAAAAATGATGTGAGTGTACAAATATAATGTGAAATAAAAAGTCATGAAAATAAGCAATCAAGCTCAATATGAAATTCCTTAAAACATGAAAATCATCAAAACAATTTAATCTTCAAGGCATATGTATGTCTTATACAAACTAAAGTATGAATACATATCCAAACATGAACGAGTCCACAAAAGTATATGCATGAAGGCAAGTGGCTCAAGGATGTACATGTATAACTATTAGTTTGGACAAAATAGACATATACATGAAGTTTAAACATAAACATGAAAAACATGTACAAAATGGGAATACAAGTCAAAATGTATGAATCATCAAAACTAGGCTATACTAGTACATCTAATGAGTACAAATGAGCATTCAAGCACAAATATATAATAATCTATTTGTGGCTCACTAGTTGTATAAGTATATATCTAAGTTTTAATGAAAACTAACATCTAAACATGTAATCAAAACATGAAGCGTAGAAATCAAAATAAAACTTATATGATCATTATGTAAATGAACATGCATTAGATCCATGATATACACAATAGCTAAATAAATGTGAGAATACAAAATATGGGTCCATATAAACATGGTTGGTCTCAAATACTAATCATGTATATCATAGGACTAATAAACATGGCATATAACATAATGAACATTAAAGCATGACATGCTACAATATGAAAAGCATGTAAACACAAATGAGGAGTAAGAGATCAGTACCAAAACCGATGAGGGTACATCTCTATGTCTCCAAACCATGGTGGTCTTCCCACCAAACTCCCCTTGAAAGTGATGCATCCAAATTGTCCTCTTTAAGCTCGGAACGCATCCACCTCAAGGCACCAACGCTCTCACGTCATGTGAGAGCCCACACCTACATCAAATAAAATAGGAGTGGTCTTTGGTACCCATACTCTTTTAGGTCCATGGGGGTTAGCTCATTTCCTAACCCAAACAAATTTATTTGCTAAATTTACATCATGTATACGATCATAACAAAACTTAACAAGGTGGCCCTTACGTCCACAATGTGTACATGTGTACACATGAGCATACAAAATGTTATGAGTGTGAACATGAGGAGCATATGTATGCCGTGGTTTGTATGCATGCATAGAAGGAACTTGCTTCTTTCGAAACATAGATTCCAAACGTGTGTGGTTCATGGCACAATGGCTCAAAGTGGAGCCCAAACAATCAACACTCTTCTTAAGCATAGATATATCATTTTCAATTATAGAAGAGGTGCATGCAATGGATACACTAGGTGGTGAAGTTATACTAGCATGGCAAACATGTGTATCTAAATCATTTTTTCAAAGAAATGTTTTTCTTGGAAACTAAATCCAAATCCTTTGAAATAGAAGCAAATTTGTTTTTCAAGGATTCATTCTCTTTTAAAACAAAATCAAGTTTTGAAGTTAAAGACTCATTTTTCTTCAAAACATTTTCATAATCATTTTTATTTTTCAAAATTTCATTTTCCTTTAGGGCAAGGTCAAGTTGGGATTTAAGTGAGTCACGTTCACTTGAAATCTCTTCCTTCTCTTACAAACCCAAATCAAGTTTTAAAAACAAATCTTTATTTTCCTTGTTAAGTCCTAGACTTTTCTTTTTCAAAAAATTATATTTTTCAAGCAATTTTTCACAAACAATTGAAAGTTCTTCATTCAAAGCATTTGCATCAATATAATCATTACTAGAAGAACTAGCATCATCATCATCTAATTGAGATTCCGAATATACCTCAAGGGAGTCATTCCCTTGGACCATGTAGCATTGTTACTCGGATACTCCACTTCATTCATTCTCCACAAAGGTTGGCGTTTGAAGCTTGGAGGAGGTCAGAGTGTTCCACACTGCAAAGGCGGAATCACAGTTAGAAAGCATAGAAAGATATTCTTTTTTAAGCGTGCTTCTAAGTGCCTCAAGGGCTTGTGCATTGGCCTCTACATGCTAGCTATTACCAAGATAGGATTTCTTGGTAGCGGCAAGGAAAACATTCAAGCCTAGGGTTTTTAGGTACATGGACATCCTAGCCTTCCAAACAACAATGTTGGAAGTATCAAACATAGGTGGAGTCATGAAGTCCATGAGAACA
Source organism: Agave tequilana (assembly GCA_038442645.1). Lineage (NCBI taxonomy): Eukaryota > Viridiplantae > Streptophyta > Magnoliopsida > Asparagales > Asparagaceae > Agave > Agave tequilana. The sequence continues at coordinate 110,011 of JAVJIF010010426.1, read as the reverse complement.
AACAATATATGTGCAAATGCAAATGATAGATTAGCTAACCAAGATCACACTCATAGGTGGTTAAACTTAATATCAGGAGCGTAGGCTCTGATACCAATTGAAAATACACCTAGAGGGGGGTGAATAGGTGTACGGCTAGTCTATGAAAAATAATGCGAAAATTAAAAACTTAATACAACACACTTAGTGTAACCAACGAGTGTAGCCGAATTCCCGATGAAGGGCTCTGGACTAACTCCTCTTGATTCCTCTGAATAAGAGTTGAGGTGCTATATGAAGCTCTCGTGGTTAAACACAAGTGAGGCACACAAACAAACACAGCCAAACATATAAGTATGATATGACAATATGAATCAATGTAAGACACAATATAAGAGAGAGTTAGAGAAAGCGGATCAATCGCAAACACCAAGATATGTTTCGAGGTTCGAGCACACAGCTCTACGTCCCCGCCTTCACACAGAAGGATTTCTATTAGCTCGTCCACACAGGACTTCCCACACAGGGAAACCTCCAATAAGGATTTTGGGCAATACAATAACCGGGAGTACACAACTCCTCTCTCAAATACAACACAACCTCTACACTTAGAGGCTAGGCACAAAGCCACCACAATATCAACCTCACAATAGAGGGATAGACACTTAGCCAACAACCACAATCTCCTCTACACTTAGAGGGATTCTAAACCAATCTCCACCTCTCACTAGAGGGAGCCAAATATCACTTCCACTATCACCTCACACTTGAGTGATATCAACTCAATCACCTCTCACTAGAGGGATATCACAATCAATGGAAGGTTTACAATTTAATGATCACAAAGACCATAAACCAATTTCTTTTCTCACTAAACAAAGATCATATAGATAGGATAGATAGATAAGCTCAAGTGTGAGAAATTAAGGTGTTTGAAAATCAAAACACAAAGAAAAATACTTGGGAAATCAATTAGAATTTGATAGAAATGATGAACAAAACAAATATCCCAAATCTTTATTTTTCTTTGATTTTTCCAACCCTTGAAAACAAATAAAGATGAATCTTTTTGCCTTAAAAACTCTTTTAAAAACTTGTATTAAAACACTAGAGAAGATGAAAATTTTTGCTCTAAAACATTCTTATTGAAAACCAACTTCAAATGGGGTATTTATAGCCCCTTTGAAAATCTGTCCGTTGGCAGCTGAAAAGGGCCAGAATGCCCTTCCGGTCGACCAGCCAACGGTCAAAAAATCGACCGTTGAGCCCAGCGGTCGACCGCCCGGTCGACCGTGCCAGATCCAGAGAGCAATTGCTCTCTGGCCGGTCGACCGCCCGGTCGACCGGGCCAAGGCTTACGGTCGACCGCCCCCACCCGAGAGTGGGGTGACTTCAGTCGGTCGACCGCACGGTCGACCGGCCAAGCCAACTTGGCCTTTGTGCACGTCTCGTGCACATCGGTCGACCGGTCCGGTCGACTGCCAGAGCTTGCAGGGACAATTTCAGGATTTAAAAACAGGTCTTTTTAACTTCAATTAAATCCCATAAAATCACATAAATTCCACAAAAATCAGTTCATGTTATATCTTTGAAATACAAACATATTTGAGTAAAAATCAAACCATGTTACAAATATTTTGAACCATTTTTGTGACTTGAAAAATTTGCCTTAAACCAAATTCTGTATTTTCCAAAACTTAAATTTTTGAAATGGAAATCCGATTTTTTCAAAACACATGTAAATACAAAAACATGGTACTTAAACAACTTTGAAGCATATAGTATATGGATAGAATCCAATATACATGAAAGAGATATATATCAATGTTTTTGACATTAAATCCAAAAATAAGTTTTGTTTAAATACAAAACCCAAATACATGAATAGGTTATCAAAATAAGTTTTTCTAAGAACAAGAAGCATACATGTATATAGATCAAATCTAATATACATTAAACCATGTAAACTTGTTTTGATATAACACCTTTCATGAAAATCAAGATCGGTTAAACCGAAAACCAAAACCAATAAACATGAAACTTAAACAAGTGTGTATTGTGAACTTGAGCATATCACACTATCTAATCTTTACAATGGATCTAAACAAACTATACTAAAACAAACCGAAGCCTTCTTGTAGAACGCCGTCTCCAATTCGACTCGATCCAAACGTGATCCACCGAGTTTGACTCCAACGAGTGCTAGATATGAACTTTGACGCTCAAGCTCTTGAATCACCATGTGAAAGCTCCAAAACACCTTTGTTGAAGCTAATCACCTACTAATATCTTGGTTAAATATCTGAAACTAAATATCACAAGATTATTAGTAAACTATAACTACATGAGTTAATCATCATCAAAACTAGAGTGGAAGGCCTCTGGGCTAACAAAAACTTCTAACGTGTTTAATTTCACCAAACACCACGCCATTCATCGATTTGGTGTCCCTAGGCGGATCATCCATGATAACGGCCCCAGTTCATAAGCCAGGTATTCTATTGATTCTGTGATAAGTACCAAATTTAGAATTTGACTTCAACTACCTATAATCCTGCCGCTAATGGCTTGGCGGAAGCATTCAACAAGACAATCATTAAGTTACTCAAAAAGTTCGTCTCCTCGAATAAGTGAGATTGGAATGAGAAGCTTGGTGAATGTCTTTGGGCCTACCGAACCACGGTTCAGACCCCGACATGCAATACGCCTTTTCCCCTGGTATACGGGTGTGAAGTAGTCATACCGTTAGAAATCCAGATGCCGTCATTACGAGTCGTTCTGATCACTAAGATCACATCAGAGGACAATGATCGGTTGCGTCTTCAAGAGCTCAAAGCCCTAGATGAGAAGCGGTTACAAGCTCAGCAGCACATTGAGCTGTATCAAGCTCGGATCTCAAAAGCCTTCAATAAGAAAGTCAAATAAAGAGTCTTTCAGAAAGGAGATTTGATTTTAGCCGTCAGACGACCAATGATCATGACGCACAAAATCAAAGGCAAATTTCAGCCCAAATGGGAGGGACCGTTTGTAATAAAAACAGTCTATTCAAACGGAGCATATCGCCTTATGACTTCAGATGGTGATTTACTCATGATGCCGATCAACGGCAAGTTCTTAAAGAAGTATTATCCTTGATAAGGATCCTTCTCATGATCAAGTTAACATTACACCTCTGATCAAGACCTTCAAATCCAAGATATGCAGAAGGAGCGCCCCCCTCTTCCTCCAAACGAGATCATACGACCGTAAACCAGTATAGAGCCGATCGTACACTGGTTGTCTCAAAGAAGAATCAAGGTTACGAATACAGTAACCCAATGATCCAACACCTTTAACGGTTAAGGATAGAGGAAAATGTTAGCCTTTAAGCCCAATATAAGTCGTCGACAACTCATCATGCTGAGGAAAGTAGCATGGCTAGCCCGACTCAAATGGTAGTTGGTAAAGACATATCAAACCCGTTGACAGCTGAGGATTTGCTAAAAATCCTAAGGGACTTGTTCCCATTTGATTCCCTCTCCAAAATCACTTACCAATTCTCATCCATGAAATGGTAAGACCACATATAAAGAACGACAGATCCACTCGAGTTACTGCTATGTTCAAACACCTCTAGCATTCATTTCGCTGTTAAGTTAACATTAAACCTATGACAGTGATCTCCTCGATTTTCTCAGTGAAAATGAGATCTTTCCATCCATTTTGCTGTTAAGTTAACATTAAACCTATGACAGTGATCTCCTCGATTTTCTCAGTGAAAATGAGATCTTTTCATCCATTTCGCTGTTAAGTTAACATTAAACCTATGACAGTGATCTCCTCGATTTTCTCAGTGAAAACGAGACCTTTTCATGCTAAGTTTAACACTACACCTCTGGCATCTATTTCGCTGTTAAGTTAACATTAAACCTATGACAGTAATCTCTTCGATTTTCTCAGTGAAAATGAGAACTTTTCATGCTAAGTTTAACACTACACCTCTGGCATCCATTTCGCTGTTAAGTTAACATTAAACCTATGACAGTTATCTCCTCGATTTTCTCAGTGAAAACGAGACCTTTCCATGCTAAGTTTAACACTACACCTCTGGCATCCATTTCTCTTTTAAGTTAACATTAAACCTATGACAGTGATCTCCTCGATTTTCTCAGTGAAAATGAGACCTTTCCATGCCAAGTTAACACTACACCTCTGGCATCCATTTCGCTGTTAAGTTAACATTAAATCTATGATAGTGATCTCCTCGATTTTCTCAATAAAAACGAGATCTTTCCATGCTATGTTTAATACTACACCTCTGGCATATCTTTTTGTCAAGTTAACATTACACCTCTGACAAATTGCTTTCCGAATTCCTACGAAGTTCTTTTTGTCACGTTAACATTACACCTCTGACATATGATCTTTTATGGGATCCATTTCCTAGCTCCCCAGCAAGTTTCTGAGTCCCACTCAGTCTTTAGTGGACTTCTCTAGTTTTCACGTTAACAATATACCTCTGACAATTTCTTTCAAGTCCCATCGAAATTTTGAGCTTGGTGGCTTCTCAATCGGTTATGTCATTGCGACCTCTGAACCGGCAGATAGCCAAGTCTCATCTTTCAGTCCGCCAAGGATTATTTCTTTGTTATCATATGACAAAATTTTGAGCTTGGTGGCTTCTCAATCAGTTATGTCATTGCGACCTCTGAACCGGCAGATAGCCCAGTCTCATCTTTCAGTCCGGCAAGGACTGTTTCTTTGTCATCATATGACAACATTTTGAGTTTGGTGGCTTCTCAATCGGTAATGTCATTGCGACATCTGAACAGGCAGATAACCAAGTCTCATCTTTTAGTCCGACAAGGACTATTTCTTTGTTATTATATGACAAATATTGAGCTTGGTGGCTTCTCAATTGGTTACATCATTGCGACCTCTGAACCAGCAGATAGCCAAGTCTCATCTTTCAGTCCGGCAAGGACTATTTCTTTGTCATTATATGACAAATTTTGAGCTGGTGGCTTCTCAATCGGTTACGTCATTGCGACCTCTGAACCGGCAGATAGCCAAGTCTCATCTTTCAGTCCGGCAAGGACTATTTCTTTGTCATCATATGACAAAATTTTGAGCTTGGTGGCTTCTCAATTGGTTATGTCATTGTGACCTCTGAACCGGCAGATAACCAAGTCTCATCTTTTAGTCCAGTAAGGACTATTTTCTCAAATGTGTGACTAATTCTCTCAGCTTATCACCGCTGATTAAAGGGCTGCAATACAACTTGAAAGCAAGAATTCAGAAGATAAAACAGGTTGGAAATGCAACAGGGGAGTCAAATAAAATCACTTTTTATTGATTCTAAAAGAGGGATACATGAATGCACAGATTACAAGCTACGACGGCGCTTCATAGGACTTGATCCGTTCTTCAAGAGTAGCCAGCCTAGTCATCCTCTCTTCAACAGCCCTGATAAGCGCTTGCGACCTCAACTCGGCCTCATTAAAGCTCGCTGTCTGGGCCAAGCGAGCTTCAATTTCAACCAAGGTTGCCCTCTGTGCTAGCTCCTGCCGCAAGACTTCGTCATTCTGGGCCTTAAGCTACTCAAGCCGAGCAGTCTCTTCAAGACGCACTGGTTCAGCCTTGGACAAAAGGAGATTAGCCTTCCTGATCATTTCCTTGGCCTTTTCAATTTTATCCTCAGCGTCAAGAAGAGCACTGCTAGAAGCGTCTATGGCATCCCCGAGCTCTACTTTTCTTGTCTTCAAGGATTTCAAATCAGAAGAAATTGTTGGCCCGGAGGCCTTCCTCTCTAGTTTTGATGATGATTAACTCATGTAGTTATGTTTACTAATAATTTTGTGATTTTAGTTTCAGATCATTAATCAAGATATTAGTTGGTGATTGCTTCAAAAAGAGGAGTTTGGAAGCCTTCACTTGGTGATTCCCGTGCCCGAGCATCAAGATCATACCTTTGCACTTGGTGGATCACGTTTGGGATCGAGTCGACTTGAAGATGGAAGATCATCAAGAAGACTTAGGTATCTTAGTTTTTGTTTAGTGTGTTTTAGATCCATTTGTAAAGATAAGAATAGTTGATATGCTCAAGTGCACAACACACACGTTTTATGTTTGGATATTGGTTTTTCGGTTTTGGTTTAACCAATATTTGTTTTCATGAATAGTTGATCAAAACAAGTTTAATTAGTTTATGTATAGTAGATGTATTCTTTCTATACATGCATGCTTAACTTTTAAATAAACTTATTTTGACTATCCTATTCATGTAGTGAAAAATTCAAGTTTGATAAAATACAAGTTTTGATTTTTGGTAAAAATGTTTAAACACAAAAATAGTTTCATATGCTTGATATTTGAGCTAAACTTTTTATCACATGTTTATGTATCAATGCAAAATGACAAAACTATTTTTGGAGATTTTTACAAGACTTAAAAGAATTTTTAGAAATATGTTTAACTGTTTTTTCTGACCCAGAACTGTGCTGACAGGCCAGGCCGGTCGACCGGGCGGTCGACCGACGTGCACAGACCTGTGCACGTCTGCTGGCACAGTGGGCCGGTCGGCCGACCGGATCAGGGAGCCTTGCTCTCTGTATCTGGGCGGTCGACCGAGCGGTCGACCGGAGCAGAGAAGTCTGCTCTCTGTATCTGGGCGGTCGGCCGTGCGGTCGACCGGATGCCCCAACGGTCACATTTATGACCGTTGGCGGTCGACCGGGCCGGTCGACCGCAAGCCTGTCAGGCTGCCAGATCAGCCTAACGGCTAGTTTTCTGTTTGGCCTATATAAACCCCATTTCTTTAGGGTTTTGGCTAAGATTTTCTGAGCTAAATTTCCCCCATTCTCTGGGTTTAAAAACAAGTTTTTAAAAGTGTTTAAGAGCTTAAAGATTTCATCTTTATTATTTTCAAGGGTTTGAAAAATTCAAAGAAAAATAGGTTTTTGGGATATTGCTTTAGATCTTCATTTCTAATATTGCAAGTGTTTTCCCAAGGATTTTTCTTTGTTATTTGATTTCCAAAACACCTTGATTTTCACACTTGAGCTTATCATCTATCCTATTCTATTAGGATCTTGTTTTGTGGAAAAGAGGAAAGAGAGATTGTTTGTGGTTGAAAGAAACCACTAGTTGTAAACACCCTTATTTTTGTTGTATCCCTCTTTGGTAGAGGTTGATCGGGTGATTGGTTTGCTCCCTCTTTGGTAGAGATTGAGGCTTGTGGTTTGCTCCCTTTAGTGAGAGGTGAAGTTTGGTTTGTAACCCTCTTCGGTAGAGGTGTTTGTGGTTGTTTGGCTACGGGCCTACCCCTCGGTTGTGAGGCGGTGTTTGAGAGAGGAGTTTGGTACTCCTATTGTTGTAACAAATCCTTCTCGGTGAAGGTTCCCTCGGTGGGAGTCCTCGGTGGACAAGATAGTGGATTAGAAATCCTTCTCGGTGAAGGCGGGGACGTAGAGCTAGGGGCTCGAACCTCGGAACATATCTTTGTGTTTGCGTTTAATCCACTTGTCTCTAAACTCTCTCTCTTTATTTATGCAAAGCATCATTCATTCATTCATATCTTATTGCTTGCATTTGTGCCTTACATTATTTCATATTGTTCATCCTTATATGCTTGGCTTGTTTGTGTGTGTGCCTCACTTGTACTTAACCACGAGAGCTTCATATAGCACCTCAACCCATATCTAGGGGAATCAAGAGGAGTTAGTCCAGAGCCCTTCACGGGGAATTCGGCTACACTTGTGTGTTGTATTAAGTGTTTGTGCAAATTGTTTAAACTTTCGCATTTAGCGCATTTAGTTTCTAGATTAGCATTATCACCTATTCACCCCCTCTAGGTGATTTACAATTGGTATCAGAGCCTACGCTCCTGATACTTAGGCTTAACATCCTAGGAGTGAGATCCTTTGTTTGCTAATCTACATTTGCATTTGCTTGTTTGCACACATATAGTTTTGGACCCATGGACTTCATGACCCCACCTATGTTTGACCCTTCCAACATCATTGTTTGGAAGACTAGGATGTCTATTTACCTTCAAACCCTAGGATATAAGGTTTACCTTGCCATTACCAAGGAAACCTTCCTTAGTGATAGCAAGCATATAGGGGCCAATGCACAAGCCCTTGAGGCCATTAGAAGCACGCTACCTAAAGAATATCTTATGCTTGCTTCTAACTTTGATTCCGCATTTACAGTGTGGAATATGTTGACAACCACCACCTCCAAGCTTCAAGTGCCAATCCAACCGGAGGAAGATTCTAGTGGAGATGAATCCGAGCCACAACAATGCTATATGATCCAAGGGAATGACTCCCTTGAGGTACATTCGGATACTCAACTAAATAGTGCTAGCTCTTCATTTGATGATCATGATGATATGGATGCCAATGCTTTGAATGAAGAGTTATCTATTGTTTGTGAAAAATTGTTTGAAAAATATAAGATTTTGAAAAATAAAAGTCTAGGCTTTAAAAATGATAATAAAAATTTGATTTCTAGACTTAACAATATTTTGCAAGAGAAAGAGGAGATTTCTAATGAGAGGGATTCATTGAAATCTCAACTTAATCTTGTTTTAAAAGAAAATGAGTGTTTGAAAAATAGAAATGATTGTAATGATGTTTTGAAGAAAAATAAAGTTATATCTTCAAAAGTTAATTTTGTTGTAAAAGAAAATGAATCTTTGAAAACAAAAATTATTTCTATTTGAAAAGATTTAGATATGTGCTTAAAGAAAAATGAGTTTTTGAAAAATAAGATTGATGCACATGTTTGCCATGCTAAGGTAGTATCTCATACTTCACCTATTGCATACCACACTTCTTCTTTAATTGAAAAGATATATCTATGCTTAAGAAGAGTGTAGATTGTTTGGGCTCCACTTTGAGCAAATGTGTTGTGGGCCACACACGTTTGGAATCTTTGTTTCGAAAGAAGCAAATTCCATCTTTTCATGCACACCCCCCACGGCATACACATGCTCCTCACGGACATCATCACACTATGTATGCTCATGTATACACTTGTACACATTGTGGACGTAAGGGCCACCTTACTAAATTTTGTTATGATAGAATACATGTTTCAAATTTAGCAAATAAATTTGTTTGGGTTAGGAATGATACTAACCCCTATGGACCCAAAAAGTTGTGGGCACCAAAGACCACCCCTCATATTTATGATGTAGGTGTGGGCTCTCACATGACGTGAGAGTAGCGGTACCTTGGAGTGGATGCGTTCCGAGCTTCATGGAAATCATTTGGATGCATCACTTTCAAGGGATGTTTGGTGGAGAGGACCACCATGTTTTGGAGACAAGGAAAGTTGCCTTCTAGGTTTTGGTAACAATTCCTAACTCCTAATCATTGTTTACATGCTTTTCATGTTCATTATTTATAGCATGTTTTATTGTTTGATGATTATTATGATAATGCCATACTTATTAGATCCTTGACATGCATGTATAGCCCTTTTGAGACACCCATGTTTAATATGGACCAATATTTTTGTGTTCTCACCATTTGTTTAGCTATCATGTTTATCATAACTCTAATAACATGTGGATTTACATAATAATCACGTTTATGTTTATCATGATGATTTTATCTTGTTTTTGACGCTTCATGATTTGAATATATGTTTAAATGTTAGTTTTCATTAAGACTAGATATATATTTGTGCATATAGTGGGCCACAAATAAATCTATATATGTTTGAGCTTGAATGCTTATTTGAACCCATTAGATGTGCTAGTATAGTCTAGTTTTGATGATCCATGCATTTTAAACTTGTATTCCTATTTTTGAATTTGTTTTATTTGTATGAGTTTTCATTTCATGTATATGTCTATTTTGCCAAACTTTAAGATATACATGTATAGCCCTTGAGTCATTTGCTTTTCATACAAATCTATACATATGGACTCAATTGTGTTTAGGGATATGTATGTATACTTTTTGTGTTGACAAATCATACATATACCTTGAAATGAAATTTGTTTTAATGAAAATTTAGTTTTTCATGTTTCCGTTTAACTTCATGTATATGTCCATTTTATCTAAACTATTGTTTATACATATACATCCTTTTTGAGCCATATGCCTTCATGCATATATCTTTGTGGACTCGTTGTGTTTGGATATGTATGTATATTTTAGTTTGTATAGGACATACATATACCTTGAAGATTAAATAGTTTTGATGATTTTCATGGTTTCATGTTTCAAGGAATTAATTGAGCTTAATTGAATATTTTTCATGATTATGATCTTCACATCTTATTTGTACACTCACATTTATTGTTTACTCATGTGTTTGTTTTCATGAGTCATATTTATGCTTAATTGACTTAGAGTGTTGATTATCATGTGGATTTCATGTTTCATGAAAAATAATTTTGTTTTATTCCTTACTTGAAGGATTTCGTACTAGTTTAACAAGTTTTTTCCATTTAACTAGTTCGTATTCTTCATTTTGGTAGGGTTTTCAAACACACTTTATTTTTCAAATCTATTTTTTGAAAACCCCTACCATCAAAGGGTAGTTGGATGGGAGATCATGCTCATGTATGCTTTATATTGAAAATTATTTTAAACTTGAACATGATTAGGTGATAGTTATATGATGTATACACTTGATCATTATTGTTGTTTCAATTGGTATCATTGAAATTCTTTCAATTGGTATCAATTTTGACCTTTCTTGTATACTCATTTATGTTTGTATGTATGTATGCTTTCAATTCCAATAGTATCAATTTCGATTGGTATTAAACTTTTCATACATATATATGTTTTATTTGTGCTTATTATATCCCTATATCTTTAAGCATAAAATCTTGTTTATGCTAAAGTTTGAGTTTTAACTTTGTTTCAATTGATTCAATTTTCAATTGGTATCTTACTTCAAGCCTACGCATTGTTTTTGTTGGTATTTCATAAAGGGGAAGAAAATTCGATTTTCATATTTCAATTGGTATTTGTATTTCCACTCCCTAACTTTATGATAGAAAATAAAAATTTTAAATTGATATCATATACTTAAAAAGAAAAATACTCTCTTTTGATATCAAGATGTTTATTTGAATGTTTTAAAATTTAGTATCACAAAATTTTATTTAAAAATAAATACAAATGTTTTGATTTATATTGCCTATATGCAAGGAGAGCTTAACATCTCTTCTACATATAGATTCATGATGAGTGTATCTTGTATTGAAGAGCTTGACAATCTCTTCTTTATGTGGTACACGTGTGTAGGGGGAGCTTCACATCTCCTCTTATGCATTACATAGTGTACGTTATGTGAATTAGGGCTTGTCATCCCTCCTTCATGAAATGTATCTATGTAGGGAAGCTTCACATCTTCCTCTTCATGAATGTATATCGCATATCCCATTTATTTATTAATCTATGTTTACTTTCAATTGGTATCAAAATGCTACTTTGACATATTTTCAATTGATACCTTAATTGATTGTCACCCCTATTTGGTTTTGTTTTTGTTTTAGACAAAAAGGGGGAGAACATTGTCTTTATTTACCCCTAATTGATGATTGTTTCTTTGTATTAAAAAGGGGGAGAAGATTTTGTTTTGTTTTGGTTTTTACCCCTTTGTTGATGATTGACAAAAAGGGGGAGAAAGATTTTGAGTTTGATTGTGTTTTATATATGCATGTTTTGCATATATTAAGTTTAATTTAGTTTAATTTTAATTGGTATCTAGAGCATGTTTTGTTTTTGAACATTTCATTGGGTATCTAGAGCCTTTTATTGTTTATGCATGATTATGCATTGTTATTTAATACATATTTATTGTTTATTTGTTTATGCATGAGTTAAGGGGGAGCTTCTTTGAAGCTTAACTTTAATCCATGCATATATAACTCCATGAGTTTTGTTATCATCAAAAAGGGAGAGATTGTTGGCCTGGAGGCCTTCCTTTCTAGTTTTGATGATGATTAACTCATGTAGTTATGTTTACTAATAATCTTGTGATTTTAGTTTCAGATCATTAATCAAGATATTAGTTGGTGATTGCTTCAAAAAGAGGAGTTTGGAAGCCTTCACTTGGTGATTCCCGTGCCCGAGCATCAAGATCATACCTTTGCACTCGGTGGATCACGTTTGGGATCGAGTCGGCTTGAAGATGGAAGATCATCAAGAAGACTTAGGTATCCTAATTTTTGTTTAGTGTGTTTTAGATCCATTTGTAAAGATAAGAATAGTTGATATGCTCAAGTGCACAACACACACGTTTTATGTTTGGATATTGGTTTTTCGGTTTTGGTTTAACCAATATTTGTTTTCATGAATAGTTGATCAAAACAAGTTTAATTGTTTTATGTATAGTAGATGTATTCTTTCTATACATGCATGCTTAACTTTTAAACAAACTTATTTTGACTATCCTATTCATGTAGTGAAAAATTCAAGTTTGATAAAATACAAGTTTTGATTTTTGGTAAAAATGTTTAAACACAAAAATAGTTTCATATGCTTGATATTTGAGCTAAACTTTTTATCACATGTTTATGTATCAATGCAAAATGACAAAACTATTTTTGGAGATTTTTACAAGACTTAAAAGAATTTTTAGAAATATGTTTAACTGTTTTTTCTACCCAGAACTGTGCTGACAGGCCAGGCCGGTCGACCGGGCGGTCGACCGACGTGCACAGACCTGTGCACGTCTGCTGGGACAGTGGGCCGGTCGGCTAGTCGGCCGACCGGATCAGGGAGCCTTGCTCTCTGTATCTGGGCGGTCGACCGAGCGGTCGACCGGAGCAGAGAAGTCTGCTCTCTGTATCTGGGCGGTCGGCCGTGCGGTCGACCGGATGCCCCAACGTCACATTTATGACCGTTGGCGGTCGACCGGGTCGATCGACCGCAAGCCTGTCAGGCTGCCAGATCAGCCTAACGGCTAGTTTTCTGTTTGGCCTATATAAACCCCATTTCTTTAGGGTTTTGGCTAAGATTTTCTGAGCTAATTTTTTCCCATTCTCTGGGTTTAAAAACAAGTTTTAAAAGTGTTTAAGAGCTTAAAGATTTCATCTTTATTGTTTTCAAGGGTTTGAAAAATTCAAAGAAAAATAGGTTTTTGGGATATTGCTTTAGATCTTCATTTCTATCATATTGCAAGTGTTTTCCCAAGGATTTTTCTTTGTTATTTGATTTCCAAAACACCTTGATTTTCACACTTGAGCTTATCATCTATCCTATTCTATTAGGATCTTATTTTGTGGAAAAGAGGAAAGAGAGATTATTTGTGGTTGAAAGAAACCACTAGTTGTAAACACCCTTATTTTGTTGTATCCCTCTTTGGTAGAGGTTGATCGGGTGATTGGTTTGCTCCCCCTTTGGTAGAGGTTGAGGCTTGTGGTTTGCTCCCTCTAGTGAGAGGTGGAGTTTGGTTTGTAACCCTCTTCGGTAGAGGTGTTTGTGGTTGTTTGGCTACGGGCCTACCCCTCGGTTGTGAGGCGGTGTTTGAGAGAGGAGTTTGGTACTCCTATTGTTGTAACAAATCCTTCTCGGTGAAGGTTCCCTCGGTGGGAGTCCTCGGTGGACAAGATAGTGGATTAGAAATCCTTCTCGGTGAAGGCGGGGACGTAGAGCTAGGGGCTCGAACCTCGGAACATATCTTTGTGTTTGCGTTTGATCCACTTGTCTCTAAACTCTCTCTCTTTATTTGTGCAAAGCATCATTCATTTATTCATATCTTATTGCTTGTATTTGTGCCTTACATTATTTCATATTGTTCATCCTTATATGCTTGGCTTGTTTGTGTGTGTGCCTCACTTGTACTTAACCACGAGAGCTTCATATAGCACCTCAACCCATATCTAGGGGAATCAAGAGGAGTTAGTCCAGAGCCCTTCACGGGGAATTCGGCTACACTTGTGTGTTATATTAAGTGTTTGTGCAAATTGTTTAAACTTCCGCATTTAGCGCATTTAGTTTCTAGATTAGCATTATCACCTATTCACCCCCCCTCTAGGTGATTTACAGAAATTGCCTTAGCAGCTTCTTGAGCGGCGAGATGAGCTTCATGCATTTGAGCAATAAGATGCGCAAGCTGTTTGTTAACTGAAGCTCCAGATCTGAATGGCTAAGACGGCGCCATTCGCCCACATCCCTCTCGAGTCTGTCCACCAGAAGCTCCAATGTGGCGGCCTGGTCATCCCCCTCCAAAGTTTCGGATACTGTCAATGCTTCGAAGAGAACCACCTTTAAAGTGGAGAATGAGGTAGTCGAGCCCTTCAAGACCAAAGTAATGGATCGCTTCAAGCCCTTATAAAAGTTGTCGACTAACTCAGCCACGAATTCATTCTCGGCCTTAACTACTCCCGGCAAACGAGCGCCCCTGAAGATAAAGTTTTCACCGGTTTCACTGGCGTAACTATGGAGGAAATAATAGAAGCACTGGCTGCAGCAACATGAGGGGTCGTCGGTGATCTCGGAGGAGTGCTCATTGAAATCAGTACACCAGCCACAACTGAAGTAGGACTAGTGACTATTTCTAGGAGAGCTAGCTCAACCACCAATGTTGGAGAAGTAGGACTAGTAATCACCTTCAGCTCCGCGCTTGGCAAAATAGGCGGCATCGGCAAAACCAATGGCACCTCACTTACCGATATAGTTGGAAGCAGGGATGGTTCCGTAACTACTGTTCCCTCAATCCCCCTTCCACTTGTCAGTTCAGGTTGATAGGAGGGCAGACCGTGATACAAGGCCTCCAGCTCAGCAGCATCCGTCGCGGTCGAAATACTTGCTTCACCTCCGGTCCCCTCACGAAGATTGGTTGACTCCTTCGAAGTCGATGCACCAAGAGGTGGAACACCTGTAGCAAGATTTTGTTTAAGCAAGGCGTAATGAATATCAGAAGAAAATCACTCACGAAAGAGCAAAATGCTACCAAAAGATGGTATCATCTCGATTGCCTTGGCCGCAGTCTCTCCCTGAAGTCCTTCAACAATGACTTCAGTCCTCTCAGGATCCATAGGAAAGTCTTTGGTAGAGTCAACACGGACGGCCGACCCACCTTCACTTGCCGAACCCTCTGTGGTCCATCCAAAAGAGCTAGAAGCTACGGGACTTCCTTTTGAAGTCCCAGCACCCTAAGGACCTACATCGGCCGCATCATCTCCAGACTCTTCCGAGACGGCGAAATAGCCAGCCTCATCGCCTTCTCTATAAGTGAACAGGGGATCATAATGCTCCCCTTGTTCTCCGGCAGCCTCAGCTCTCGGGTCTTTCACCATCT
Source organism: Agave tequilana (assembly GCA_038442645.1). Lineage (NCBI taxonomy): Eukaryota > Viridiplantae > Streptophyta > Magnoliopsida > Asparagales > Asparagaceae > Agave > Agave tequilana. Next base: position 94,774 of record JAVJIF010010426.1, on the reverse strand, counting down.
CAGTTTCTGAGTCATAAAATAAACAATGAGCTGTCTGGAATACATAAGAGTGTATTATAAGAACGGAGTTGATCATACCCGGGTCCGGAGCAGCTTTACCAGCGGTCTGCCTACGGGCCGACAGCTTAAGGACTAATGGAGCAGGAGGAGCAGGTACTGCAGATGATTCGCCCTCAGCAATAACCGTCGGAGCGTAGCGACGAGACTTCTTCACTACCCTCTTCCTACGAGATTCGCCTTACCTCTTTCGCTTGAAGTGGACGTCAGGATCTTCTTCCTCCACTTCTTCCACATCAACATGTTCCATGGGGGCTATACCTACCCCACCAGAAGCAGCTGCTTGAGCCTCAGCACCTGTATCCGCTTCAAAGCGAGGACTTCCTACATCCGAGGCTTCGCTATCATCAACAGCAATGAATTCCCCGAGGCCTGGAACGCGGACCCTCTTACCCTCGCTCTTCTCAGTGACCTTCCGCTTCAGCCGCTGAGAAATCAACTTCACACCAAAGGAATTTATAGAAAATCCAATGGGTGTGGAGTTCAAGGTTCTATACCACTGGCAGAATCCCAGGGTCGTCAGAAGGTTAGGAGTCCTTAGCGGCATGCACAGTCGCGCCTCAGTACAGCCAGCAATGAAGAACCGCCAGGCACGAGCTCCATCGATGAGGCTCCCCGTAAAGGCCAAACTGCTGTTTGGATTGCCTACATACTGTTGGTCATATCCAAACTGACGGGCAAACCGACTCGGAACATAGGGCTCTAGGTAACAGGTGTCCCCACTTCTGTAATACCCCGTTTCCGGAATACGTACTTAGTTGCGTATTCAGATTTTCAGTCGTATTTTTTCGATTTGTTTCCTGTATTTATTCTGTATGATGAATTCCTTATATGATTGTTTTTGTTTTGGATTTGGATTCGTGGACACGGAGTCAGCCCTAGTCTGAACCGAAGGACCCGATCCTAGTATATTACCCGATTTGGCCTTTCCGGTGTTTAGATTTGACCGATTTCAGTTCCAAAGATTATTTTCCAATATTTTAGATTTTATATGATTTTCTGGAATTATCTTGGATTAAAAGGAATTTCTCCAAAACCGGTGTCGGCCAGTACCGCTGACCGATTCCCGGATTTTTATTTTACAAACGGCTTAGAATTTCATGATGGTTCTTTAGACTTTATTTCTTAGAATCATATTTCTTACTTACATTCTTTTTCTGAGGATTTTATGAATTTATGAAAATTCCAACGGAGTCGGTAAATTATTGATTCCAGGATTTTTAGTTTCAAAACTATAAAGTATTTCTTCAAACGGATTTCACTATTGGTCTTTATATATTATTATTGATTTTTGGTAATTATTTCGGGTCGTTCCGAGATACTTGAATTTCGGACGATTCCGGTATTTTTCCCGAAAGGTTTCCGCATCCGCAACTGAGTCCCGGGAATCCGCCACTTCCATTATTTTCATCTTCTTTCCCAAGAAAATATCTTCTCATTATAATTTCTTTTCCATTTTTCCTTTTCCTTTATTTTCTTTCCTTCCTCCACTAACCAAAGCCTTTTCCAATTTTCCAATAATTCCAATTTTCCACATAATCCCACTCACTTTCACCTAATCCCTTTTTTAAATCCCACTCATTCTCTCTCCCCCCCATGGCCGGCCAAGTGGCCAAGAGAAGGACACTCACCTCACCCCCACTTTGCAATTAAGCCCTCCCCTTTCATTTAATTGCAACTCCCTTTACAAAATCCAAATCCTATATATACATTTCCTTTTCATTTCAATCCCTTTCTTTTCATTTCTCTTCACCAAAAGCCAAACCCTAGCTTTCACCACCTCCATCTCCTTCATCTCCACCAAGGCAACCACCACCACCTCTCCAACCTAGCTTCATCTTCTTCTTCCTTCATCACCATGGAAACAACCACCAAGGTCATCAACTCCATCAAAGACTCCACCTTTTCTTCATCATTAACTTCCATCATCAACCATCTCTTTTGGTAGGTAATTTTCATCACCAAGACTTGGTTATTTCTTAGCATGCTTAAGTTCACATATCATGTTCAATTATGTCTTTAAATCCATGTTTATTTAGCCATCAAACCAAAACCCTAGAAAACCTGTTCTGTATGCTGTTTCCAGTCGATTAGTCGACTTGACCTAGAACCTAGTCGACTAGAAACCCTTAGCTGAAACTTAACCTTTTCTGGAAAACACAGTATTAGTCGACTTACCTTAGTTCCTAGTCGACTAGAGGCCCTTAGTCGACTACACCCTTGACCCTAGTCGACTAACCCTTCCTGGACCAGAAACCTTAACTCTCTGTATCACAGTATTAGTCGACTTAGCCTAACTATAAGTCGACTTGTCATGTCTGTTAGTCGACTACCCCTATGACCCTAGTCGACTAACTTTTCCTGAATCTGAATATCAGCTCTCTGGAACCCAGTATTAGTCGACTATACCAGACTGTTAGTCGACTAACCCCTTTATTAGTCGACTACTCATCCTACCTTAGTCGACTAATTCTGTCTGTATGTTACAGTTATTTACCTTCTCAAACTTGGATCTTATACTTGGTTTATATGTTGTATATTATACTTCTTGACTTGTATCTTGACTAACATCATCTTCACTTCTCTCCTTCTCTCTCCTCTTCACACTACATATATATATCATAGTTTATGGCGTGCCCCGGATTTCGTGGATTTCGGATCTTTCGGCGCTTTGAGGTTTAGGCGAGTATTCTCACTCGCTACTTTCTTGTATGCGAGTAGTCTCGCTCTTCTCTTATATCTATTTGAGTTTCCAGTTTCGTCGGAACGATAAGTATTTCATTTCCTATTTTCATGTATTTGATTCCATGTCCATATATATCTTTTGATGCTTCTATACCATGCGTGGCCGACCCTTCGTGGTCGTTGACTTCTAGATTTCTGCTATGTTATCATTGCCATGTTATTGCCTCAGACATATCAGTAGCATACTTACTTGTAACACATGTATATCACCTGACATCTGGTATATTACCACCTGACCACCTGACATGCTATTATTTGACCAGACCCTCTTGTCATGACCTGGCTTACCTGACTGTTATCAATCTCTTGGTATGCATGTTACTTGATATACATCACCGCTTATCATGCTATCTCTTGACACCAAGCATGATACACCGATTCTCATAATTATCATGATAAAGGGAATGTGGTACCTGATTACCGTTATGTACTGACCACTGTTATGTATTACTGTTATGATATGACTCATTCCCGAACTCTGATAATTATGTTTATAAGCTATAAAATGGACAACTTGTATGGGTATGGGAGGAAGTGATGGATGCCGGAATGATACCTTGCTTATAGTGACGGAATTAAAGTATATATATATACATATATATATATACAATGGCGAAAGTGTTATGATATTACTGATTATACCTACCGGTTCCAGGGGTATGGAACTACTATAAGAAAGGCTATCAGTTCTCCATCGGCTTCCGTTAACACCTTTGGCTTGCTTATATATGGATGTATGTGGGTTGGCCGTACACCAGGTCACATACCTAGATATATGGGTCAGACGAGTAATAATAATAATAACATTAATAATTGATACTGTCATGGGTATTGTTATGATTCTTGATATTCCAGTCATGTTTCCAGTTGTGATACTTATCATGATTTACTTGATCCCAGTGATGATTCCGGTCTTAACTATTACTTGTTCCTGCTTTGGATTTATGTTGTACTTGTTATGCATCCCCGTTATGACTATCATATGATTTGCATCTCTGATTCTATACGCTTGGATATTTCTGTGGCATGAGATAAAGGTATATAGATGAGGGTTTCCTTGTTTGGATTATTCCTTCGATGTACTAGTCTCATGGGACCGGGACCTAAGCGTATACAATCACTTTTGCTCATGATCAGTTTTACCTTGGATTTCCGTTTTTCTGATGATTGTATTATGACCGCCCATATATGTATTTCATTGTGTTCTAACCCTCCTGTCTTCTGAGTTTGACACTTGTGTTCCTCCTGGCTCGCCACCTGGCTTTGTATCATACTCGCCTGGGGAGTTTCACTGACTCCCCTGGATTCTCATGTCCAGGTCATGGAGCCCGGAGCGTATGGATTTCCCCCGTTACTGCTCAGAGTGGCGCAGCGGTAGCGTGGATCTCCAGACGACAGTCCAGAGCCACATCCTTCCAGACCCCCTTTGTGCCTCTCGAGTTTTTCCTTAGCAAACTCGTGAGTGCTCTTTTATACTTTTCACTTGTACAGTTCCTTGTATACTTGTATGCGAGCTCCCCTTTTATACCGTTCATATTATGTATATTCCTTGTACTCTCGCATTTGCGCATACTAGTGATATGATATTCATGTAATATTGTGATCACTTCTGATGATAACTGTGTAATTGTATATATATGTTGGAATGTATAATGCACCCTTTGCTTCCGTACTCTGATTCTTGTCTGTACTGATGCTTAGCGTATATACGGGAGGGTAGTTCTGACCTACGTATATACGTCGCGGTGACGTCCCCGTATCGCCGGGATCGGGGCGTTACAGGTTGGTATCAGAGCTTAGGCTCTAACCTTCTCAGTACGTCCAGAAGGCAAATCAATGGTAAAGAGATTTGCAACTGGAATACATGAGTCTTGGTTATACATTCCAACTGCAAGTGCAGAGTTATCTATTTCTTGACTATCTTTCCTTTGATTTCAAATCCCTCCTTGACTATCTTTTCCTTGGATTCCTGATCTCTCCTATCCTTTCCCCGTTTTGGTTTTATGTTTTGGTTTTATGAAGCCTTATACTATCTTAAGATATGACTAGACTAGAAAGGTAGTGGCTGGTTCAGAATGAAACTATTATGTGATCTCTTCGGCCAATTCTATGAAGCTTGGTATTCTCCAGATCGATCTTGATCTGGCTATCTTTCAGAGGACAGCAGTCGGATTCTTAATTATCGGTCTCCTTTATTATGCTCAGGATTTTCGGGGTTTTCTTTATTACACAGCCACGACATCATCAGTATTCATTTATTTCACAGCCACGACATCATCAGTATTATTCAGCATTATTCTAAAGATTTATTACACAGCCACGACATCTTCAGCCGGAAATGCAGAGTATGATTTTTATTCAGTTGACTTGAGAGCCCTACCTATAGTGCTTCATATCTTAATTGGTATAAATTCCAGCCTTTGTCCCCTTTGTATTCAATTTGCCCCTTAACGAAATTGCGAGGACGCAATTTTTTGTAAGGTGGGTGGATTGTAATACCCCGTTTCCGGAATACGTACTTAGTTGCGTATTCAGATTTTCAGTCGTATTTTTTCGATTTGTTTCCTGTATTTATTCTGTATGATGAATTCCTTATATGATTGTTTTTGTTTTGGATTTGGATTCGTGGACACGGAGTCAGCCCTAGTCTGAACCGAAGGACCCAATCCTAGTATATTACCCGATTTGGCCTTTCCGGTGTTTAGATTTGACCGATTTCAGTTCCAAAGATTATTTTCCAATATTTTAGATTTTATATGATTTTCTGGAATTATCTTGGATTAAAAGGAATTTCTCCAAAACCGGTGTCGGCCAGTACCGCTGACCGATTCCCGGATTTTTATTTTACAAACGGCTTGGAATTTCATGATGGTTCTTTAGACTTTATTTCTTAGAATCATATTTCTTACTTACATTCTTTTTCTGAGGATTTTATGAATTATGAAAATTCCAACGGAGTCGGTAAATTATTGATTCCAGGATTTTTAGTTTCAAAACTATAAAGTATTTCTTCAAACGGATTTCACTATTGGTCTTTATATATTATTATTGATTTTTGGTAATTATTTCGGGTCGTTCCGAGATACTTAAATTTCGGACGATTCCGGTATTTTTCCCGAAAGGTTTCCGCATCCGCAACTGAGTCCCGGGAATCCGCCACTTCCATTATTTTCATCTTCTTTCCCAAGAAAATATCTTCTCATTATAATTTCTTTTCCATTTTTCCTTTTCCTTTATTTTCTTTCCTTCCTCCACTAACCAAAGCCTTTTCCAATTTTCCAATAATTCCAATTTTCCACATAATCCCACTCACTTTCACCTAATCCCTTTTTAAATCCCACTCATTCTCTCTCTCCCCCATGGCCGGCCAAGTGGCCAAGAGAAGGACACTCACCTCACCCCCACTTTGCAATTAAGCCCTCCCCTTTCATTTAATTGCAACTCCCTTTACAAAATCCAAATCCTATATATACATTTCCTTTTCATTTCAATCCCTTTCTTTTCATTTCTCTTCACCAAAAGCCAAACCCTAGCTTTCACCACCTCCATCTCCTTCATCTCCACCAAGGCAACCACCACCACCTCTCCAACCTAGCTTCATCTTCTTCTTCCTTCATCACCATGGAAACAACCACCAAGGTCATCAACTCCATCAAAGACTCCACCTTTTCTTCATCATCAACTTCCATCATCAACCATCTCTTTTGGTAGGTAATTTTCATCACCAAGACTTGGTTATTTCTTAGCATGCTTAAGTTCACATATCATGTTCAATTATGTCTTTAAATCCATGTTTATTTAGCCATCAAACCAAAACCCTAGAAAACCTGTTCTGTATGCTGTTTCCAGTCGATTAGTCGACTTGACCTAGAACCTAGTCGACTAGAAACCCTTAGCTGAAACTTAACCTTTTCTGGAAAACACAGTATTAGTCGACTTACCTTAGTTCCTAGTCGACTAGAGGCCCTTAGTCGACTACACCCTTGACCCTAGTCGACTAACCCTTCCTGGACCAGAAACCTTAACTCTCTGTATCACAGTATTAGTCGACTTAGCCTAACTATAAGTCGACTTGTCATGTCTGTTAGTCGACTACCCCTATGACCCTAGTCGACTAACTTTTCCTGAATCTGAATATCAGCTCTCTGGAACCCAGTATTAGTCGACTATACCAGACTGTTAGTCGACTAACCCCTTTATTAGTCGACTACTCATCCTACCTTAGTCGACTAATTCTGTCTGTATGTTACAGTTATTTACCTTCTCAAACTTGGATCTTATACTTGGTTTATATGTTGTATATTATACTTCTTGACTTGTATCTTGACTAACATCATCTTCACTTCTCTCCTTCTCTCTCCTCTTCACACTACATATATATATCATAGTTTATGGCGTGCCCCGGATTTCGTGGATTTCGGATCTTTCGGCGCTTTGAGGTTTAGGCGAGTATTCTCACTCGCTACTTTCTTGTATGCGAGTAGTCTCGCTCTTCTCTTATATCTATTTGAGTTTCCAGTTTCGTCGGAACGATAAGTATTTCATTTCCTATTTTCATGTATTTGATTCCATGTCCATATATATCTTTTGATGCTTCTATACCATGCGTGGCCGACCCTTCGTGGTCGTTGACTTCTAGATTTCTGCTATGTTATCATTGCCATGTTATTGCCTCAGACATATCAGTAGCATACTTACTTGTAACACATGTATATCACCTGACATCTGGTATATTACCACCTGACCACCTGACATGCTATTATTTGACCAGACCCTCTTGTCATGACCTGGCTTACCTGACTGTTATCAATCTCTTGGTATGCATGTTACTTGATATACATCACCGCTTATCATGCTATCTCTTGACACCAAGCATGATACACCGATTCTCATAATTATCATGATAAAGGGAATGTGGTACCTGATTACCGTTATGTACTGACCACTGTTATGTATTACTGTTATGATATGACTCATTCCCGAACTCTGATAATTATGTTTATAAGCTATAAAATGGACAACTTGTATGGGTATGGGAGGAAGTGATGGATGCCGGAATGATACCTTGCTTATAGTGACGGAATTAAAGTATATATATATACATATATATATATACAATGGCGAAAGTGTTATGATATTACTGATTATACCTACGGTTCCAGGGGTATGGAACTACTATAAGAAAGGCTATCAGTTCTCCATCGGCTTCCGTTAACACCCTTGGCTTGCTTATATATGGATGTATGTGGGTTGGCCGTACACCAGATCACATACCTAGATATATGGGTCAGACGAGTAATAATAATAATAACATTAATAATTGATACTGTCATGGGTATTGTTATGATTCTTGATATTCCAGTCATGTTTCCAGTTGTGATACTTATCATGATTTACTTGATCCCAGTGATGATTCCGGTCTTAACTATTACTTGTTCCTGCTTTGGATTTATGTTGTACTTGTTATGCATCCCCGTTATGACTATCATATGATTTGCATCTCTGATTCTATACGCTTGGATATTTCTGTGGCATGAGATAAAGGTATATAGATGAGGGTTTCCTTGTTTGGATTATTCCTTCGATGTACTAGTCTCATGGGACCGGGACCTAAGCGTATACAATCACTTTTGCTCATGATCAGTTTTACCTTGGATTTCCGTTTTTCTGATGATTGTATTATGACCGCCCATATATGTATTTCATTGTGTTCTAACCCTCCTGTCTTCTGAGTTTGACACTTGTGTTCCTCCTGGCTCGCCACCTGGCTTTGTATCATACTCGCCTGGGGAGTTTCACTGACTCCCCTGGATTCTCATGTCCAGGTCATGGAGCCCGGAGCGTATGGATTTCCCCCGTTACTGCTCAGAGTGGCGCAGCGGTAGCGTGGATCTCCAGACGACAGTCCAGAGCCACATCCTTCCAGACCCCCTTTGTGCCTCTCGAGTTTTTCCTTAGCAAACTCGTGAGTGCTCTTTTATACTTTTCACTTGTACAGTTCCTTGTATACTTGTATGCGAGCTCCCCTTTTATACCGTTCATATTATGTATATTCCTTGTACTCTCGCATTTGCGCATACTAGTGATATGATATTCATGTAATATTGTGATCACTTCTGATGATAACTGTGTAATTGTATATATATGTTGGAATGTATAATGCACCCTTTGCTTCCGTACTCTGATTCTTGTCTGTACTGATGCTTAGCGTATATACGGGAGGGTAGTTCTGACCTACGTATATACGTCGCGGTGACGTCCCCGTATCGCCGGGATCGGGGCGTTACAACTTCTATACAACAAGTGGGATGGCCGGATGCTAACCAGCCATTCGAAGACTCCCCGACTTAATGACGTCTGCCCTTTCCCTACATCCTTGAATTCTTCACCATAGCCTGCATCGCGAATGTAGGAAAAGCATCAAAAAAGGTTATAGACGTCATGACGGTACAGCAGTTTACGGACCGCAGCCACATAAGTCCGTGACCACGAACACCCCCCGAATCGATGGAGAAGCGCCATGCGAACACCTTCTGGGGGCTCCTCTCCGGCTTGGATAATGGAGGGGCAATGAAGGGCGAATCATGGCATCAAATAAGTATATCGTAAACCAATTTTGGGGTTTAGTCCGTCGTGAGGCAAGATAGTCTCCTTTCCCCGCTTCGTTGTTGGTGGCCTACAGAAAGGCTCCATCAATGCACGAAGGCCTATTTGAATACAGCACACCATGACTGGAAGAAGTCCAAGAGAACGACCATGGACTGACGAACAGCAGGCAATAAGATAGTCGGATGAATGACATCACCAGACGAAGATGGCACCACACATCTCTTCAACCAGACCGTTAAAAAGCCAGCTAAGTGCCTTCCGGGACGTCGGCCGACGAGCCTGGTGGTGGAAACTCCGAAGAATATCACCTTTTTTATAGGGTCCGTCATCTTCTTCGAGAATCAAATCCCCTTGGGAGTGCTCTTGCATCCGGCGAAAGATGTCTTCATCTGCAACTCCACAGTGAGCCGCTTCAGGAGTACCTTCCAGGTCGGGGAACAAATAATTCCTCCAGCTCTTCAAACTGCATGAAGCTCCCTTATGACTCCCATGCATGCTGGAGCAAATGTAAAGGTGGCACATCAACTCCTGATAAGTCTCAAACAAGGCGGGCTCCTGCTTCTCTAGAAGTGCCAATTCCGCCTCGCACGGGAAATATTCTTCATATGGGAGAGACCCCAAAGGCAGAGCAGAGACTTCCCATATCTCGTGCAGAGCCATGCCTAATTCGCCAACAGGGGTGAAGAAGGTCCCTGTAGCCGGGCAGTAAACCTCAAAGATGGCGTAGAAGTTCGCTACGCTCATCTAAATGCCATAATAGGTCACCCTAACGGCCTCGTAGAGTCCCAGCCTCTCCAGATCTTCTTCAAAATGGGTAAGGATATATAGAGTCAAGTCCCTCCACCACGCCTTGGGAGGATGAATCCACCCCGAGGTCCTGAAATCAGTGGCTGGATAATTGCCATAAACCTTAAAAAATTGATTCCCAAAAGTCTGAGCCACCGCGAGATTTTCTCCCACTGGGATGTCCGGAAGTACGTTCCCAGGGTGGAGACCCAATATACAGCGAGGAGGACCTGCCCTCGTATAAGCAGGGGACGGAGCTATCAACTTCCCCACGTGAACGGAGTCAGTAGTCCGAGTCACTTGCCACTGCATCTTCTGAGCCCTCGTCACACATTGAAAGAAGGATAAGGGAAAATGCCGCTTGCTAGATGGGAGATAGTACTTCTCACCATCCAATTTGAAAATCCACTGCCCCTCTCCGACTAGCAGCTGGTGATCGTTGTCTGGCGCTGCATCTCCAAACATGAAGCTGGGTTTCCGATAGATTCTTCGGTCGAAATCTTCAACGGGAGCAGTAGTTAAGATGCTCCTCATGGTACGCTGATCCCCAGCATGAATAAGTGCATCCCGACCAGGAGCGCTCCGCTCGCTGAATAGTGAAGCCTGCCCTTGAAACTGCAGACTAATATTGCCATCCAGCCCCCTAGCTGTTCCAAAGAGACTGTCCAGAGGACCAGGAGTATAGTGTACTGCAAAATAACAAGGGGGAAACTATGATTAATTCATCGGCCGAAGGAAAGTTAAAACAAGAATATAATTTTTTGTTAAGGCATAGCTTCGCTTTCCAAGCGAAGTTGGCCTAACAATAGCTTCGTCCCGAATCTCAGCTTCGTAGCAGCAGCTTAACTCCGCACTCCACGTGAAGGCAGGATGCAGAAAAGAATATCCAAGTATTAGCTTCGCTCTGAAAGCTTGGCCTCAACGCGAAGGAGTCCAAGACCTAACTTCGCCAGAAGAATACTGCTGCTTAAAAAACTATTTCAAGGGCATTAAGGTCCTTTTCCAACCGTGATTCTAAGGCTAACTTTGCATCCTATCATCCAACAAGATGTGAACCGCCTAAGGGATAGTTTCGCATAGAAGCTTGGAGAAGAAACCCCTTCGGGTCTTAGATTCCCAATCAAGAAATCAAAAGAAATTAAGGGACTTGAACTCCCTAAGTCACTGGATCACAATGGATCGTTCTAAATTCATTATGAGATAGCCGAAAGATTGGCTTCAAGAAGAGATGAAAATCTCTGAACAAAAGGGAAAGATCCCTACCCGCGATGGGTCGTTCGATGGCCGAAGGAGGAGAGGGTCCCTCTGTCGTAGAGGTTGCTACCTCTTTTCCTGCTCGTCTTTTGGGAGTCATTGGAGAACTGAAGAAGTTCTTGAAATTCCAAACGTAGGAGAAAGCAGAAGAAGAGATTTGCAGTTCTCTGAAAATTCAAAGAGAAGTGGTGCCTTCTCTTTCAGCCCGATCAGGCTTTTATAGGCTAATGATTGCCTAAAACTCCGCCTCCTCGAAAAGAGCGCAGGCAGTCGTTTCAAATTAATTTGAAACGGCGCCTAAAGCGCCTTCCCAAGAAGCGTTACTTCAGCCCCGCTAAAGGCTAACTCCGCAGTGAGTCCAGTGTTGACTTAGCAATAACTTCGTTGAGAAATATGCCTTAGCTTCGCTAAATGCACATCTCTAGCTTCGGGGAAATTCCGTGCTAGCTTCGCCAGAAACTGGCTCCTGACTTATTTGGAAATCTATCTTCAGCTTCGCTAGATGCTTAGCTCGGCTAAGAGTTTTCATTTCCTCCTAAGGAAAAGGCTTACCGAAGCTAGTCCACTCCAGGTGTTCTCAGATCAAAAAGGAGGGAAACAAAGCAGATAAACAGCAGAAAATAAACATTTTATTTGATTCAAAAGGGAAAATACATTGACGTTACATCAAAGTGGTCTTTTGTACAACCAAATCATTGCTCCAAAGGCATACAAGTGGTCCTATCTACTTCCAAGGTGATAAGCCAAACTAACTGGACACGAAAGGCCTTCCTCCTGTACAAGGCCGTAATCCTTCGCATAATGGCAAATTTTGTCATCAAGAAGCCGGATCTTCTTTGATGAAAATTGGTAAAGGACCGGTTGACACCAGAAAGCCGGATCTGCATTGATGAAAATTAGCAAAGGAAGGATCCGAGACCTTACAGGTGACGTCCGCTTGCCCGAAGTGGATCATCTCGGATAAGCGACTACCAACCCCTTCTCGAAGTGGATCATCTCGGATAAGCGACTGCTAACCTCTTCTGGGAACACGCATCAGCTGCTCCAGTTTGTTCCTCCTGCTTAGGATTAAAGTTTCAAGTTGAAAATCAAGAGGCAAGTTTCTGGTCTCTTTCATCAAGATGAAAGACGGGCGAGCATAGTTCACTGCAATACAAACTGGAAACAAGTTAGCAGTAAATCAAAGGAAAATGCAAGCATGATACGCTAACTCAAATTCTTTAGGCGAAGCAATTTATATCCGATCTTGTTGCACTTTAAGGATTAATTTCAGTTAAGCAAAGGATAGCCTCGCTTGCACAGTGATGATGGACTAGCTCAGCATAAGCCAAGTCTTAGCTCCGCCTAAGACAGTTGACTGAAGGAGCATCAAAAAGAGCCAAGTCCTAACCTCACCTATATGGCAAAGCCAGACTAATCCGAAGGGACGCAGTCTTGACCCACCTATATGGCAAGATTGGCTTAACCGCGAAGAGACTAAGTCCCAATCCTTGCCTATGTGGCGAACTTAACAGGCAGATTCAACAGATCAAGGCCAGTCAGATACAAAATGAAGAACAAGGGAAATCAATCCCTGAGGCAGCTAATAAAGCTAAATTAAGGGAGATAAACTCCCTAAAGTCACTAGTCCACTGGTAAAGTCTCTGGATGACTGAGACTCACCAGTTCTTGGCCGGTTAATGACCAGAGTGGGCACCCTTACTATTTCAGAGATCTGAGTATCGTTCTCTGAACAACTAGGAGATGTCATGAATGGACTGTTTCCTTGAAGAGGACTTCAAGTGTCCTATTTATAGGCCTCATGGCCTGATCGCATCGTCGCTGCTTCAAGCTTGGAAGCGCGAGCGAATTTAAGGCATTCAAGTACTGAGCCTTGAGAAAGGGAATAGTCTCCCTCGAAAATGCATGCAGAATCAATGATCTTCCTCGTTAATGCAAGAGAGGTTATTCTAACCTCGAAAAAGGAGCAACCCTTCTCGTAACTAGCTGAAAAGCAGTTATCCTCGGGAAAGGAACATCGTTCCAAAATCAATTTGAAGCGAATCTACTCCAAGAGGCACGAAAACGAAGCTACCCAGACGCGAAGCTACCCAGAATCGCGAATCTACACGATTTCTCGGCGAGCTTATTCCAATCCGAAAGCAGGATTGAAAGCGAAGCTGAACTCAACCACTATGGCGACATTCGTACTTCACATACCATCAATCAAAGCAATTCAAAGTATTTCGAAGTCTGTAACCCCCTGTTCCCCGGTGTACGTATCATCGTATCAGTACCCAATACGACGTATAAAATTGATTTGATCTCCGTGGTAGTCCGATTGAGCTGATTTCAATTTTAAAAATTATTTCTAATATTTTAGATTTTTCATGATTTTCTGAAATTTTTCTGGATTATTTTGGAAAATCTCCGTAGCCGGTGTCAACCGATACCGATAACCGGCCTTACAATTTTTATTTCACAAACGGAATAGAATTTTAAAAATCCGCTTTCACCATGTGCCTTAGAATCGTGTTCTCGACGTTAGAGTATTTTAGGGGATTTTTCTAAATTTATCGAAAATCGGGCCAAACCGGTGTCGGCCAGTACCGGCGTCATCTTCCAGGATTTTTAATTTGCAATCCGGATTGAATTTCTGCAAACTGTCTTCATCTTACATCTCAGGATAATATTTTCTATTTTTTGTAATTTTTGGGCACCGTACGGGACTAGTCCAATTTTGGGTCGAATTAAATAATAATGATTTAAACTCTTTTCTTTTCTTTTCTTTTTCTTTTTCTTTCCTCTTCTCCATTTCTCCAGAGAGCTCCCTTCACCGCCTTTGACCCATCTCCACCGCCTTCTCTCTCTCTTCTTTTCCTCTTATAAATCTCCCTCTCTCTAATTCATAAATCCTCGCTCTCTCCTCACTCTCTTTCTCTCTCTTCTCTCTTCTCTCTCTCTATCTCTCTCAAAGCTTCCACACTTCCTCCCTCTCTCTCTGTACAGCCCCTAAAAGGAGGGCTGAACCCCTTTCCGGCGACCAAGCCATGCCGCGGCACCGCCGGCCGCACCCCGGCGGCCGCACCCCTCTTCTCCTTCGTCATCTTCTTCTTCTTCCCCTTTCTTTCCTTTCTTCCTTTTCTTTCCCTATCAGTCCTCTCTCTCTCTCCCTCTCTCATACTCTCTCTCACCCTCTCCCTTGGGGCCTGACCGCCGCCGGCGGCCCACCCCCTGACACCGGCTGGCCGGCCACCGCGCGCAGCAGCAACTCTGCTGCTGCCGCCGCCCTTGTTATCCTGTTGGGTTCACACCCTTAACGGGTTGTGAACCCGAGCCCCAAGGCCCAAACTCTTTTTACCCATTACCCAATAAACCCAATAAACCTATTGGGTTAGACCCATGACCCCTATAAACCCGTTACCCATTTAACTTAAATTGCGGGTTTGGGTATTGGATCCAAACCCGACCCGTTATGAGACCAAACCCGCTCCGAAACCCATTAAAGGTAAATTTGCATAAAAGCCCTTGCTACTTTTTAGTATTTGCATTGAAATATGTTTATTACATATTTAACCCCATTTTATTTCTTTTAGTATTCGGGCGATATCGGGAGCATCCGGACTCCGATTCGGACGATTCTGGATCCGTTGCAATTGTGGGAAAGAGAGCTACAGTCCTATGGCCAGTTTGTGAGTGTTTTTATTTTATAAATTATATTTATTTATGTTAGATTGAGTGATTGCTCTAGTTCATAAATCGTAAATATGGATAAATCACGATATATGGTACTTAATCGATACTTCGTGATAGAGACGTCGATAACATATACGTAAGAGATGAGTATATCTATTTCACGTGATTTAGTTACCTGTCTCACATCACTTGCCATTGTCACTTCGTTACTGCTACGTGTATCCTGTCGCTACGACACAGTCACCGTTACAGACCCACCACTACACTCGACCAGTGATTTCATGTCAACCTCTGAGACACGACACAGGACACTATCCGTTCATGTTCATGACCACTGTTCCATGGATACGCGACACTGATATGTCAGGTGTTAGTATCACCGTCCCACAGACATGCTAATGCATGGGATGCATTAGACACCGTTATTACATGAGGTCCCTTGTGCATGCATCACTCTTACATTGATACTGAGAATCATTACATTATTACTGCATATGCCTGAACCACTGATACACGGAGATGCTATTACACAGGACACCGCTACATGGCTAGGCTATACACAGTTACTTCATGTTCTTATACCACTGCTATATAGACTCACCGGTATACATGCAGTGATTGTCTTTGTATTCCTGTTACATGGATAAGGAGTATTTCTATTACATGGATCATGGATTTATTCCCGTTACATGGCACATTGATTTATTCCTGTTGCATAGCTCATGGTTTCTATGTTTGCTACATGCACATACATGTATGCTCGTTACATGATTAGCTCCCGTTCTGATATTGGTATTCCTGTTACTGGACATGAGAGCTGTTGATATGCGATATGTGGACTTCCACATCTATTGATCCCGTTATATTGTTTCCGTTATATTGTTCCCGATATATTGTTCCCGATTCCCATTATATTGTTCTATACTATCAACAGAGCTCAGGTCCTGTTATCATGTTACCCGTATCATGTATTTGTTCTTGTGACATTGTATACTTGACATATCAGATAATAATGATAACTTGGGTATGGGGGAGACTTGACGGTTGATTAGATCATATCGGGTGGATGTCTGGATCCATTGTTCGTCCCACTGCAGGGGACGGGGTAGTGCTGGCTACCATCTGTTAGCTCATTGAGATTCCCGTTACATGTTACAGCTCTAGCGGGCTGGCCCTGGTCTCAGCAACCAGGGATCTGATAAGACCGTTGTCCCGGGTATGTACGGGATACACCCACCCGATAAGAACTCCTCGACCATGGGTTTCCAATTAACATAATAAAACAGTACACACAATAGTGACGTCGGGAACACTTGTTATTTGATCACTCTCTCGTTTGGATAATGGTACCGTAGGCCATGTCCGGATGAGTTCGACTGGAGTGCGGGCTCCAGTATGAACTGCCAGTGGTATGGGACACTGGAAGAGAGTGATTATAATACCAGGTGATCTGATTGCTACTATTATATAAATAACATGACTTGCCTGATACATGTATACGATTGTTTAGTTGTACTTGTTACTGTTCCTGATACTTGATTCGCTATCATGTTATATGTAACCCATTGTTACTTTACCTGGTACATGTTATACTTTCTGTGGTGGCATCCTACTCATGTACATGTTGCATTGCATATATTCTATTTCCTGTATTCCTTGCAGATATGCACGACACCGTATTATGGGTATATTGCATATGCACATCTGCATGTTCACTTCTATCACGTCACCATTTATTCGATAAACTGGACACGACTATAGACATGACCCGATGATAACCGGCTAGGTAGTGATGGTATTAAAAGATGACATGTTTATATATTTGCACTGCTTTCATGTTTATCTATTTCTACTGTTTATATATCCTTATTATATGGTATCACTAGTCTAATCTCATGTACTATATATTATTATCGTGCTTGTAATACTATTGTATCTATTACTGCCTCCTTCATTTTACCACTCACTAGGTCGCTTTCTGACGACCCTGGGTTTGCATGCCCAGGTTGGAGATCCGAGTTACCGTAGCTTCAGAGAGTGCTTTGGAGTCACATGGGAGATTCCTCATCGGGACTATCCATAGGTATCTTAGTGATTTATTTCTGTTATATTATTTGTCCATTTTTTTCATATCCGTTATGATCGCTAACATCTTCTGCAGGTATTCTTGTACTTATTTCATTCTGGAACTCAGGTATATATGGAGATTATTTACTGTACTGAGGCTTAGCGTATGTACGTAGGGTTTTCCGCCTTGCGTATGTACGTCGCCATAACGTCTCCGTATCTTTAGGATCGGGGCGTTACATAAGTGGTATCAGAGCTTAGGTTCACACCTGGTGTGGGTAACCACCTGGGTCAATCCTTGAGCTCTTACCAACAGTACAATCAGGTTCAGATTAATTGATCTGTATCTGAATTTGGGGATTCCAGCAACGAGTACAAGAATACCATGACCTTGATAATTCATTCCGTGACTCGTTTGTATTCCTTCCTTCCTTTCTGTTGTCCCCCCAGAACATCCGATTTCCTTCTCGCTTTCCTTGCATTGTCTTGCTTCCAATCCGTTAGGATGAGTTCACTACCATACTTCTCCATCCCGAGTTCCTTATAGATAGCAGAGTGCGCAGCGAAAGTGTCGTGGACCCGTAACATTTCGGCTTTGGGGTTGAAAATCTTGTTCTCACACCTGATTGAAATTGCGAGGACGCAATTTTTTGTAAGGTGGGGAGAAATGTAACCCCCTGTTCCCCGGTGTACGTATCATCGTATCAGTACCCAATACGATATATAAAATTGATTTGATCTCCGTGGTAGTCCGATTGAACTGATTTCAGTTTTAAAAATTATTTTCTAATATTTTAGATTTTCATGATTTTCTGAAATTTTTCTGGATTATTTTGAAAAATCTCCGTAGCCGGTGTAACCGATACCGATAACCGGCCTTACGATTTTTATTTCACAAACGGAATAGAATTTTGGGAATCCGCTTTCACCATGTGCCTTAGAATCGTGTTCTCGACGTTAGGATATTTTAGGGCATTTTTCTGAATTTATCGAAAATCGGGCCAAACCGGTGTTGCCCGGTACCGGCGTCATCTTCCAGGATTTTTAATTTGCAATCCGGATTGAATTTCTACAAACTGTCTTCATCTTACGTCTCAGGATAATATTTTCTATTTTCTGTAATTTTGGGCACCGTTCGGGACTAGTCCAATTTTGGGTCGAATTAAATAATAATGATTTAAACTCTTCTTTTCTTTTTCTTTTTCTTTCCTCTTCTCCATTTCTCCAGAGAGCTCCCTCCACCACCTTTGACCCATCTCCACCGCCTTCTCTCTCTCTTCTTTTCCTCTTATAAATCTCCCTCTCTCTCTAATTCATAAATCCTCTCTCTCTCCTCACTCTCTTTCTCTCTCTTCTCTCTTCTCTCTCTCTCTCAAAGCTTCCACACTTCCTCCCTCCCTCTCTATACAGCCCCTAAAAGGAGGGGCTGAACCCCTTTCCGGCGACCAAGCCATGCCGCGGCACCGCCGGCCGCACCCCGGCGGCCGCACCCCCCTTCTCCTTCGTCATCATCTTCTTCTTCCCTTTTCTTTCCTTTTCTTTCTTTTCTTTCCCTATCAGTCCTCTCTCTCTCCTCTCTCATACTCTCTCTCACCCTCTCCCTTGGGGCCTGACCGCCGCCGGCGGGCCCACCCCCTGACGCCGGCCAGCTGGGCTGGCCGGCCACCGCGCGCAGCAGCAGCTCTGCTGCCGCTGCCGCCCTTGTTATCCTGTTGGGTTCACACCCTTAACGGGTTGTGAACCCGAGCCCCAAGGCCCAAACTATTTTACCCATTACCCAATAAACCCAATAAGCCTATTGGGTTAGACCCATGACCCCTATAAACCCGTTACCCATTTAACTTAAATTGCGGGTTTGGGTATTGGATCCAAACCCGACCCGTTATGAGACCAAACCCGCTCCGAAACCCATTAAAGGTAAATTTGCATAAAAGCCCCTGCTACTTTTTAGTATTTGCATTGAAATATGTTTATTACATATTTAACCCCATTTTATTTCTTTTAGTATTCGGGCGATATCGGGAGCATCCGGACTCCGATTCGGATGATTCTGGATCCGTTGCGATCGTGGGAAAGAGGGCTATAGTCCTATGGCCAGTTTGTGAGTGTTTTCATTTTATAAATTATATTTATTCATGTTAGATTGAGTGATTGCTCTAGTTCATAAATCGTAAATATGGATAAATCACGATATATGGTACTTAATCGATACTTCGTGATAGAGACGTCGATAACATATACGTAAGAGATGAGTATATCTATTTCACGTGATTTAGTTACCTGTCTCACATCACTTGCCATTGTCACTTCGTTACTGCTACGTGTATCCTGTCGCTACGACACAGTCACCGTTACAGACCCACCACTACACTCGACCAGTGATTTCATGTCAACCTCTGAGACACAACATAGGACACTATCCGTTCATGTTCATGACCACTGTTCCATGGATACGCGACACTGATATGTCAGGTGTTAGTATCACCGTCCCACAGACATGCTAATGCATGGGATGCATTAGACACCGTTATTACATGAGGTCCCTTGTGCATGCATCACTCTTACATTGATACTGAGAATCATTACATTATTACTGCATATGCCTGAACCACTGATACACGGAGATGCTATTACACAGGACACCGCTACATGGCTAGGCTATACACAGTTACTTCATGTTCTTATACCACTGCTATATAGACTCACCGGTATACATGCAGTGATTGTCTTTGTATTCCTGTTACATGGATAAGGAGTATTTCTATTACATGGATCATGGATTTATTCCCGTTACATGGCACATTGATTTATTCCTGTTGCATAGCTCATGGTTTCTATGTTTGCTACATGCACATACATGTATGCTCGTTACATGATTAGCTCCCGTTCTGATATTGGTATTCCTGTTACTGGACATGAGAGCTGTTGATATGCGATATGTGGACTTCCACATCTATTGATCCCGTTATATTGTTTCCGTTATATTGTTCCCGATATATTGTTCCCGATTCCCATTATATTGTTCTATACTATCAACAGAGCTCAGGTCCAGTTATCATGTTATCCGTATCATGTATTTGTTCTTGTGACATTGTATACTTGACATATCAGATAATAATGATAACTTGGGTATGGGGGAGACTTGACGGTTGATTAGATCATATCGGGTAGATGTCTGGATCCATTGTTCGTCCCACTGCAGGGGACGGGGTAGTGCTGGCTACCATCTGTTACTCATGAGCATCCCGTTATTGTTTTAGCTCATTGAGATTCCCGTTACATGTTACAGCTCTAGCGGGCTGGCCCTGGTCTCAGCAGCCAGGGATCTGATAAGGCCGTTGTCCCGGGTATGTACGGGATACACCCACCGATAAGAACTCCTCGACCATGGGTTTCCAATTAACATAATAAAACAGTACACACAATAGTGACGTCGGGAACACTTGTTATTTGATTACTCTCTCGTTTGGATAATGGTACCCGTAGGCCATGTCCGGATGGGTTCGACTGGAGTGCGGGCTCCAGTATGAACTGCCAGTGGTATGGGACACTGGAAGAGAGTGATTATAATACCAGGTGGTCCTGATTGCTACTATTGTATAAATAACATGACTTGCCTGATACATGTATACGATTGTTTAGTTGTACTTGTTACTGTTCCTGATACTTGATTCGCTATCATGTTATATGTAACCCATTGTTACTTTACCTGGTACATGTTATACTTTCTGTGGTGGCATCCTACTCATGTACATGTTGCATTATTCTATTTCCTGTATTCCTTGCAGATATGCACGACACCGTATTATGGGTATATTGCATATGCACATCTGCATGTTCACTTCTATCACGTCACCATTTATTCGATAAACTGGACACGACTATAGACATGACCCGATGATAACCGGCTAGGTAGTGATGGTATTAAAAGATGACATGTTTATATATTTGCACTGCTTTCATGTTTATCTATTTCTACTGTTTATATATCCTTATTATATGGTATCACTAGTCTAATCTCATGTACTATATATTATTATCGTGCTTGTAATACTATTGTATCTGTTACTGCCTCCTTCATTTTACCACTCACTAGGTCGCTTTCTGACGACCCTGGGTTTGCATGCCCAGGTTGGAGATCCGAGTTACCGTAGCTTCAGAGAGTGCTTTGGAGTCACATGGGAGATTCCTCATCGGGACTATCCATAGGTATCTTAGTGATTTATTTCTGTTATATTATTTGTCCATCTTTTCATATCCGTTATGATCGCTAACCTCTTCTGCAGGTATTCTTGTACTTATTTCATTCTGGAACTCAGGTATATATGGAGATTATTTACTGTACTGAGGCTTAGCGTATGTACGTAGGGTTTTCCGCCTTGCGTATGTACGTCGCCATAACGTCTCCGTATCTTTAGGATCGGGGCGTTACAAAGTCTGAATCATTCCATTGCAGACTTTCGAAAACTTTGAAGGGGGTCTTGTTGACACTCTAAAAAAGACAAGATTCCTGACTGGCCTGAACAATTTCTAACTTGTTGACATTTACAAAAGACAAGTGGTGGACAAGCTGACGACCAGTTTTTACCCATCTCCGAGGGACAAATCAGCGACTTGGACTCTACTGATCCAGTAAAGCAGACAGTGAGCCCAGATTGTCTTTGAAGAGACCTAAGCAGGTCTAAGATGCTAAGTTAGCTCAACACTTAGCATCACATAAGCCCAAGGGGATAGCCTCACCTGAGGGGCTAAGTTTGTCTAACTTCGCCTTGAAGCCGTTCAAAGCTCTATCAGGGAGCTAACTTACAGCTTCGCCTGAAGTGCTCAGAGTTAGCTTCGCTTGAAGTCACACGTAACCGATCAGAAGGATGGTCGATAGCTTCGCCACAAATGTTTATCCAGCTCCGTTGAAGAGCTTTCTTCTGACTTTGTCAGATGCTCCTTCCAGCTCCGCTGTGAGCTTGACGCGGTAGCTCCGCCGCGGGTCTTTTATGGTCACCTTTGACCAATCAAATCTCCAGATGAGATCAAATCTATTCAAGATCAAATCTAATCGAGATCAAATTTGGTAGTTGTTTACCATAATCTCTTGACTTTCCTAAAACAAGTAAGAAATCAGGGAGATCTTTCAGTTATTTGAAAAGAATCAAAACAGATCAGGAGATCGACGCTACCTGCTATTCCTAACTTCGCAGAAGCTGATTCTAGCCTCGCAGTAAGGCTACTTTTCAGATTTAAACAGATTGACTCAATCTATTTTCAGATTTTTAAGGGACAATTATACCCCTGCTCTCTATATAAATAGTCCACCAGAGGCGTACGAAGATAGACAGACACGCACAGAGAGAGAGAGAGGCTGAAAAACAGAGAGAGTCGGCTAAACAGAGACCTATTCTCTTATTTCCAAGAATTCAGAGAACTGCTTCTCTAATCAGGGTGCTAATACCCTAATATCTTCCCCCCTCTCAAGGAATCTCCAGAAGCAGGCAAGAAGGAATTCCCAAGTGGAGGCAGTTTGAGAAGTAACAAGAGGGTTCTACCAACCTTCTGTTCTCCGATTCCCAAACCAGGTGAGAAGGGAATCCCATCGATCGCATCGTCAAAGGGACAAAGTAGTCGCGCGCTGACCAGACTCCTATCGGCACACTTCTCCAGAATCTCAGAGGAGATCTACTTGTAATTTTTTTATTGCAAAAGAATTACTTGTAATTTAGCTCCTCGACCCATTTTTATAAGTTTTCCCTTTTGTAAAATCAATGGAAAACACCCCCCCTCTATATATATATGGGTTAAGTGCTCCTACTATGTCTCTTTAGATTGCAATCTAAGGAAGTGACCTAAAACTCACCATATACCATTCATATGAACGATCCTCTTCATTTGTCATGATTTTTCATGTCCTTAAAAGCTCATATATAAAAAATCATATAGTTTGGACTTTTTTTACCCATCGATCAGACGTATCATTTGTTCTATTATTGAAAAACCGTTCATTTTGTAACCATTTGACGCATAGGTAAAAAGTATAAAAAATGCATGATTTTTTTTATACACAATCATTTTAGGATATGTAAATCAAAATGAATAGAGTTAATTAGAGATGCTCCATGGTGAGATTTAGACTGTCTCTTTTAATTATAATCTAAGGAGACCTACTGGGAAATCTTTTTCCTATATATATATATATTTGCACTGAACAAGTGAAAATTTTATCATCCTCTAATATTATAACGCCTCAAGGGATGCCTCAAGGGACACGTGAATAGAAATTTTTATAACAACTTCTTTCAATACACTTCTACTTCATATTCCTTATCCTTTGTCAAATATTTCATTAGTATCTGAGAGAAGAAGGGTTTAAAATTAAAAATACATTATTAGAAACACATTTAAAGTGCGATCCGAGGAGAATCCACAAAGCGGCCATGCCAACTTCATTTCCAACCATTATGTTTCTTTGTACAAGTCTTAAATAATTTTTAGTTGAGATTAGTATAGCAAACAACTTTGTTATGGCATTGATATATGTTGTTACTCGTAGGCTGAGGGGCCCTTTCTCTTCGTTTTATGGTGGTTTTCTTGCTTGCCAAGGAACCAAAAGCATTGCGGACACTTTGTTCTAAATATTCTTGATAAGATTTTAAAAGCACCAACGCGTTGAGACTTCATAGACTCCCATTTCTAAAATGCATTTCATTTTCTTTTCCGTAGTTTTGAACATCCAATGCTAACATTGAAATTTTAAAGGTTTACAGTCGTACGAATTTTTCTACTAATATAAATTATTTGAGGACCCAGTTAACTAATAGCTAAGAGTACCACAGGATAATTAGTGAGTCCAAAAGCATTCTCAGGAGCGTTTGTTGCTTAACTTGCCAGAAAATCAACAAATCTGTTCTCTGATACAACATCCAAATACAACACAAAAGATGTTGGATACTGGGGATTGTGATCTTTGAATCTCCTTCCTTCAATGACTAAATTACCTCTCTAAAAGGATGCCAACCTCACCACAAACAAAACATTCAGGCTGATTGTGTGACATATCATGGAGGCACATTCTTAATTTTCCCTAGTAAATTTCTAACAACAAAGCCAACACTAGCACCTTCAAAGCTTTTGGTCACTTCAAAGTTAAATTTTAGCATTCCATCACATGGTGCACGCCAGTAAACTGTTCTCCAAGAGACTTCACAGCATCTCAGGATCACCCTTTTCACCAAAACCTTTCAGAAAAGATTGCACCAAGTCAAGCCAATAGTCGGCAAAATTGACGACAAAATTAAAATGGTTGGTTAGACTAATCAATTTGGCCAAGCGTCTTCCAACGGGCCTTGAGAATTGTGTCAGCAAATCAGCTCCTCAACAAGGCTGCTCGATAAAGCTTATCTGGGGAGACCTCAGATGGAACCTTCTCCCTAAAACTTCACAGAGAAAGGATAAGCTGATCCTCGCAAATTAATGCTTGTGACCTCATCGGCCTCATAGTTTTCTTCTCATAACTCATGCCTACCACCTTGATGTCCATCTGCTTCAGAAGATACAGGGTTAGGATGAACACTTGGAATCAGTGATCGAACCCATTAACAGTTCCTTGATGTAGAATGCAAGTATAAGAACACATTATTCAGACAAGGTAAAAAAAAAAAAAAAAAATGATGAACCTAAGGACTCACTGTTATACATCAAGTGGATTCATGGTGTCACTCTTATCTTGATCCTGCACTGTGTCGAGCCTTTTATTGTCCTATATAAAGAGTAAACACTATATATCGT
The DNA here is from genome assembly GCA_038442645.1 of Agave tequilana. Classification (NCBI taxonomy): domain Eukaryota; kingdom Viridiplantae; phylum Streptophyta; class Magnoliopsida; order Asparagales; family Asparagaceae; genus Agave; species Agave tequilana. Next base: position 69,805 of record JAVJIF010010426.1, on the reverse strand, counting down.
CATATCAAATGTTCAGAAGATCCCCTAAAAAAAATAAAAATAAAAAGTTCAGAAAAAGTTCGGAAGAATGAAAATATGTCCAAGGTACACATTTTATATAATTTAGCAGCATATGCATTGCTGTGCAAATTCTAATTCTAATAGATTGAAAACCAAATATGGAATCTCAAACCACTTCATTTTTTTTTATAATAGAGAAATATAGGTAATTATATAATTACGATACTATTGAGGCTTAGATATGAACCACCCTTTCTTTTATCACAGTTAAAATTAATCAATAAAAAATATTACTCATTTTTTGTAATTGCCGCTATAGGCAGCGGTAAGCCTTTATGGACAAGAGGTCCAAAATTCAAATCTCGCTTGTGCCAGGTTACATCTACCCAAAACAAATAAACAAATAAACAGACAGAAAATAAATAAATAAACATATAAACATCTATCTACATAATTAATTATATAATTAGAGTCATCAGACTCAAAATTAATCAATATGAAATATCATACATTTGCAAGCAGCCATGTGCTGAAGTGCACTACTATTTCTGCATGTACATAATATAGTCTGCAATGAACCAGACTTCACGATGTTGTATTTGCAAATGCATTATCCCAATGACCCCCAGTATTAGCAACACACACACACACACACACACACACACACACACAGAGAGAGAGAGAGAGAGAGAGAGAGAGAGAGAGAGAGAGAGAGAGAGAGAGACTTGTGTAGTTCGGGAAGGATTCGAGCCCGAATCCTTCCCACTCGTAGTTCGGGAAGGATTCGAGCCCAAATCCTTCCCACTCGAATCCTTCCCACTCAAATACAGCCATACATCATCCGAATACAAGATCCATTCAGTTGAAATTGATCTATGTTATTTCAAGTATCTATAAACTAAAAATCAAGTATTTTAAATACTTTTTGCCTATGCATCAAGTAGGAAAACAATGAACGACCTAAATAGTGAGCTGGTTAGTTTAATAGTGTAGAACATTTGAAGCCTAACAAAACTTGGGTTGTAGGGGTTTTTTAAATGTTTAGATCATGACCAAATGGCCAGATCGAGAATTTGTATGTCTAAAGACATAAATCTAACCAACTCATTACTTTCTGCCGTTCATTTTGAGCCGCTTGATGGATGGATAAAAAGTATTTAAAACACTTGATTTTTGTTACTTTAAATAATATAGACCAACTTCAACGAAGTGGATCTGGTATTTGAATGTCGGATGTTGGTATTTGAGTGGGAAGGATTCGGCTCGAATCCTTCCGGAACTACACAAGTGTATCTGATGTAAAACAAGATCGCAATCACCTTCGAATACAAACAAAAAGGAAAAAAACTAGGGTTTTATAAGAAATAAAATGAAAAGAGAGATTAGGGTTGGAGAAAGCACTATATAACTTTGGGCTTCACACCCCTTGCACTACGGGCTTCGCACCCAAAACTCAAAAGCACTCTCAAGAGAATTTAGCTGAAATTTTTTTAATTATTCATTGTCTACTCATAAAGAAGTCTAGGAGGCCTTTTATAGGCTTTACAAGAGTCTACTTCTGGGATATAACCGATGTGATATTAAAAGCAAAATAGACAGAACATGACATCTCAAAATAAACTAAAGCATGAAAAAATAACTGGCAACTGGTGTGATGTCCTCATCATTTTTCCCGGGGTGGGAGAAGCTCAACCTTGTTGAGGGAGGGTCCTCACGAAGTGTCCCAGTCGGCCCAAGGTGGTTGTCGTGATAGCAGCATGGGTACATCATGTCGAGACCATGGTGGCGGAAGAGGAGCCGGTCTCCATGACGGATCGGTTGTAGAACATAGCAACTCGATCAAGACACAGAGAGTAGAGCGAGGCGCATCATCCCTGTTGAAAACGTAACTGATACCAGAATCCCACAGGCTATCCAACTCGTAAGCAATAGAAGCAATCCTCTTCAGAATCCTATCGAAATCTTTACGCCAAGCGTGCAACTTCCTCGCGACCTCAGGGTGACTCGTAACCATCACCTTATTATCAACTGCAAATTACTGCAAAATACTATATGGGTATACAACAAACTTGTAGGTGTCATTGCAAATTGCTATCGGCCTAGTGATATCATCAATATGTGCAATAGACAGATGCAAAGTAGTAGATATTCTAGGCAGAACTCCTAACGATGAGAGAATGAGAGATATGATGCCTAGAAGGACACATCTAACGATGGAGGTATACGGAGCTCAGACACAAACTCTAAACAACCCAAAAAAGAATTATTAGAAATCATCTGCTGGACCTTGGCAAGAAATTTAGGTGACTCCCTAAAAAATGAATCGATAGGAACTATAAAGCTATATTCAGCATAAGGAGACTCGAATGGCTGACTGGCACAGTGGGTGTATTAGGCTCAACTATTTCATCTACGTCATCATTGACACTATCAAAAGACATGTGGATTTCATCAATAATCAGTGTGTCAGAATCAACTGCTATGTCTTCAATTATATTAACAGTCTTAGAAGAAATTTGGGCATCCTCAACAACCTTCGAGTCGTCAACTTCATCAATGGCTACAGTTCTAACATGTTGACTCTCCAAAGGACACTGATAATCATAATATCCATATCTCTTACATTTAAAACACCTGGCCTTGGCATTGACTAGCGTTTTAAAAATCAAGTCCAAACTTAATACAACATCAAAGGCCTCTTCAATAGTGTCTAAGTCATCGGGGCCAGTAATCATAGCGCGTTTTATTTTAGGTCGTAAACCCCAAACAAATCTAGTTATAGTCTCAGAAGGGTGCTCTCTCACTTCACTATGATGGGTTAAGTCTTTAAAAATGGCAATGTAATCCTGAACGGACATATAACCCTGATGGAGGTGGTGTAGCTGGTCTAAGTGGGGGTCAGTATAATGCTGACTAGTCACGATGGCTCAAGCAAACAAGCAGATGCAGTGGAGAACCCTAGAGTCAAGTAAACTAAATGTATGAAAAGTGATAAATACTGATGCAACCACTAGATCGAAACAAATAGCATTTCAACCAATAAATTATAGTAATCCAAATAGTAGTTGCAAGTAATCTAACAGTTAACGATTTAGGTCAAGTTAGGATATCACTTGAGGGGTGAGTCGTTCATGCCCAAACGCAAAAATCCTCCAAAATTCTTTGAAGAAATACTCACACCAAAGAGCTGAAATCACCCACATGCAGCGGTGATAAAAAGTGAAAGTTACATCGAGAATGACATAAGCAGGCATTAATCAGGCCAGAAACAAACTCTGAATTGTGGTGCGTTGATCTGCTGAGCTGAATCTAGCAGACGACCAAAGCTTGACCTATGATACAAAGGCTGTAGATGTGTAGTGTTGCTCTCCACGAATCCGCTGCTTCAAAAACGGCTCAAATCGGGCTTGAAACAAGCTCTGAATGGACGAGTTTTGGGATTGGGGGGAGATAGAACAGTAATAGGGCGGTTACTGTTCACTGTGAACAGTAATCGGACAGTAACCAGAGATTACTGTTCACGTAATCGTTAGTTTTTTTTGTTTTTTCTGTTTCTCTCTTTTTTTCTTTTTTTCTGTTTTTTCTCTTTGTTTTTTTTCTTTCTGTTTTTCTGTTTTTTCTTTCTTTTTACAAAGTAGATCTAGATCTAACTTATCGGTTTTTGCAAAGTAGATCTAGATCTAGAGATTTTAGATCTAGAGATTTTAGATCTAGAGATCTAGATCTAGGATTTGGGGAAGAGAAGCAATTCGAAGTGGATTGGGACCAAAGCTCTGATACCAAATTGATGTAATATAGGATCACAATCACTTTTGAATACAAACAAAAGGAAAAAAAAAGTAGAGTTTTACAAGAAATAAAATGAAAAGAGAGATTATGATTGGAGAAAGAATCAGGTAACTTTGGGCTTCACAACCCTTACACCACAGGCTTCGCACCCAAAACTCAAGAGCACTCTCAAGAGAATTTAACTGATTTTTTTTTAATTATTCATTGTCTACTTATAAAGAATCTAGGGGGCCTTTTATAGGCTTTACAAGAGTCTACTTCTCGGATATAACCGATGTGATATTAAAAGCAAAATAGACAAAACATGACATCTCAAAATAAACTAAGGCATAAAAAGACAACTGACAACTGGTGTGATGTCCTCATCAGTATCTCTCTATATAGAGAAGTGTGTTATTCCAGAAGGATTCGAGGCCGAATCCTTCTTACTCAAATACAACCCTACAACATCCGAATGCAAGATTCATTCCGTTGAAGTCGATCTATATTATTTCAAGTAACTAAAATTCAAAAATCATCTATTCTGAATACTTTTTGCTCATCCATCAAGTAAGCGCAAAATGAACGACCGAAAATAGCATATTTCTTAGATCTGCCTAGACATACAAATTCTCGATCCGACCAATTCATCATGATCTAAACACTTAAAAACCCTCACACACCATTTTTTGTTAGATTTCAAATATTCTACATCGTTAAACTAACCAACTCACTACATACATAAAAGAAAAGAAAATCTCTACTATTATAACACAAACCCTGGGGGGTCTGAAATTTGGGCACTAGATTTATGGTCCCATGTTCGTCTAATGTCCTTCAGTTTCATGCCATCCATATGTAGAAACCCAATGGCACAAAAGAGTCTTTCTCTTAATTACAACCATTCAATTTGATGGAGACCATGAGCTTATTCTCTGGAAGGTTCTGCTTGCATTCAGTATGTGAATGCGGAAGGTCGGGGAGAAAATCGGAGTCAGAGTAAGATCAATCTCTCATCTTATCTATTTTTATTAAACGAGTTATCTGTCTGTTTGGATAAATATCACCAAATAGACATTAACGAAATAAAGCGACAGATCCAATTTAGAAAAGGAAGGCTATGAATAAATAAAAGGGGAGAGAGAACTCTTCATCTACCAAACTGTAATTAGTACTACTATCTCATTTTTCAAACAAAAGAAGCCTTATCAGAAATGATAATCCAAACCTTAAGAAATCATAAATATATCTTTTTTTCCCCCCTAAACTGATGTTTAGAGAAATCTATCCAAATCTTAAATAAATATTTTTTCCTCAACTAATATCTAAAAAAGAATTGTAGTAGAAACAAGGATTCAATCAAAAAATAAAAACTAAAAAATTATCAGAAAAAAAATTAAATAAAGAAAACCTCATCACCAGATATTACTGAAATATATTGCATATGAAATTCTGAATAAAACTTAAATGTGGGGTTGGATTGTGGGAGATCAGATGTTCAAGCACAGGTTACCCTTTGTGAAAAGAAGGGGGAAAAACAAATAGTTGTGGCCACCCACAAAGCCACCTCTTTTTAAACGTTGACTTCTTTATGTTTTAAAAAGAAGTTCAGGTCTGAATGGATGTTGTTTCAGATTTTATAGAATTCAGACACTTATGTTCATTTAAGCCTTTCAAATATAAAAATTTATATAAAATAACTTTTTGTTTAAGCTCTTCAAAATTAAAATTTAAAACATACATATCCCTCTCATATAAAAGGGTAGAGTTTGCTTTGTGTTGTTTGTCAAAGTACACCCTAAAAAATGTAAATACATGTATCACAATTTCACGAGTCTGGGTGCTACCAAATTTGAGAGAAAAGAAAGATGAACTGTTTCCTAATGCGTTGGAACACAAAAAAAGGAAAGCTTTAAAGACTTCTAATACACACATGCAATGCACGTGCAAAAAAAAGGAGTTATAATAACTCATAGCAGTAAGCAGAGAACTACAAGCACGGGCTCAGTAAGCCCCGCGACAGTGTTGGGTGCTTACACTAATAGTACGCAGGTACAGCTTATAACAAAATTAGACTTTTTCTCTGAAAGGTTGCAAATATAAAGTTGACAGCTGAACCTAGTTAACATGCAATCCTGTCAAATGGGTAAACCTACCTTGGCAGTCTTTGCAGGAGTAGCACCTGTGTCTTGTGAGTCGCTTCCAGAGGAACTACCCGAATCTGAATCTGTCAAGGATTAAAAATTTGAACTTGAGTAAAACTTGATCAGAAGCATCAACTCAAACAAACCAATAGAAAAGGGCGACAACAGTTAAAGATGCGGAAGCAAAAGAGGAAGAGAATTCAGATTATGCAACTAATGGAAAACAACATAATTTGCAGTGACACCACAAACAAACAACAAAAATGTTTATCTCATTCACCAACTTGAGCAATAGAGTGATGATAATCAAGAGAAGATGTTAATAAATAATTGCATGAAAGGTTGATGTACAGCTGGACTCAACAGTCAAATAAGGTTCATTCGGCATTTTTACACAGGACATATCATACCATTTTCAAAAGCCCTCTCGTGGACTATTTTATATCAACATGTCCTTTAGCCCTCTCATCTTCCCTTTGTCTCTATCCAATCCAACGGACGAAAAGGATAAGGGAAGGTTGATACATGGCCCCAAGAGCATATCATCACCATATGTACAAGCACCTTTACACCCACCCCATCTCTAGCACTAACACGTTGAGGGCAGGACAACTTGATGTTATGACACTCGAGAAAGATTTGTACACGAGAAATGTTCTCCTTAGCTGACTGACCCCATTTCAAAAGGGAAAAGGAACATGGATAATGATGGCAATGATAACAAGCCGTCCATGCCACAGTTTTAGTCATTGACCATTTGTAAAGACCTCCAGCACCATAAAGTAGGAGTAAAAACATTTCATATTCCTATTAAGGTTGGGTCTTTATGGTACCCATATCCAAACTCAACAACCTTTAGACTTTAGAGGCATCCAACAAAACCCAAAACCCAATAGGCTTCAGTGGTTTCTAAACTCTACCCCTTTTATCTGTGTTCAGTTTGGATTATCAGGCACTTTTGAAACATATCAATTTCTATAACTACTTTTTACTATTGTTCGTACATTTGGCTATCGCTCAGACATGCTCTATGTTCAAATGTTGGGCGGTTAAGAACCGACGTGCCCAAATACGAGTATTGGAAGTGAGTGTTTTGATGGCATAGTGGCAAAATGCTAACCATGGGATAAGAAATGAATGCATCCATAAAATGTCACAGGTGGCTTCAGTGGAGAGTAAAATGAGGTTGAACTAGTTGAGAAAGTTGGGCACACGCAACAAGAACATTAAGTGCACAAATTTAGAAGGATTGACAGGATCTTAGTTGATGGAGCAAGGTCCAAAAATGACAAGGAATAGACCTACATGAACATGGAGTACGGCAGCTAGAAAGGCATGGCGGTTGTTAATTTAACAAAGGACATAGGCCTAGAAAGCTAAATGGAGAAGAGGATTGTTGTAGCCAACAACAAAGGTTTGGGTAATGGCTTTTCTGTTGTTCTTATTGTTGTGAAAATATATTAAATCATGATACTATTTAAGAAACAATTAGAGGTGTTAGACAACAAAATGCACAGTGCGAGATGATTTTAGCTACTAAAATCTTTACTATCAATATGAATACTTGGAATAATGCATATCTTCAAATGAATTTCAAAAGTGTCAATTAGGTTTGGGGAAAAAAAAGAATCCAAGTCTAAACCCATAAGCTTTCTGGTTCAAAACTCATACTGAAACCTCACCAGAAATCCTAATTGGGCTGAAAAAGTATAGACAAGAAAAATGGGCAAGGTTTTGGGTGAAGGTATATCATCAACCAAAGACTACTGGTGAGATCTTTAACTGTTCAATACCAAAATGAAGGCAGTAACACATGTTGAAACCCTTTTTTTATGAAAGAGACTTGTAGAAGTAGACAGTGAATAGTTGTTAACCTGAACTTTTATAATACACAAGTTGCATGGCAGTTACATGCTAAAAGGTATGAAAATCATTCCATGCGATTATTTTAAATGACTTAATAAAAACTGTAAGAGAACCACTTCTTATGTTTAGGTGAATTTGAACAAATAAGCAAGGGCATTAAACATACAATTCAGATATATATAGTTTGTACAACATGTAAGATCCTAAAGTTCAAACTCTCTTTAAGCCAAATAAATAAGCAACAAACATACCTTAAGAGCAAAGCAATTATATAATATAATGATCTAATCTATAGAATAATTTTTTTTTTGTTGGGGGTTGGGGATTTGGGGGGGGGGGGGGGGTGTGGGGGCAAAATAGCTGAAGCAAAGCATCATAACTTGTCCAAACATGTTTAGAGAGAAGATGTCAGTCCATTGACAGCACTTACAATTTCAATTTGTGGTAATTAAATATATAACTAGAAAAGTAATAAGCATTAAGACTCTGACAAGGGAAGAAACAATTACAAATAGACGAATAGACCTCAGATAAATAGAATAGCAATGCAGTGCTCAAAATGCTGAATTATGCAACGAAAGATGTAACAATATAAAAGATGCATCAATCACAAGGCAAGGAAAATAAAACACACCACTTGAAGAAGAGTCCGAGTCAACACCCAATGAACTCGAACAGCTGCACTTGCTACCTCCATGTGTTGCATTCCTCTCTAAGTCTACTGAAGGGTAGCTTGACATTGAAGGATCATTGCCACAAATATCAACATCCTCTGTCACATGTTCGTTGCCTATACAGAAATATGCACCCACGAGCAAACGGCAAGATTAAATTTCTAACTTCTATTACACAATGTAAATCTTTAAAAAAAAAAAAAAAAACTAAGCTAGGAAAGGGAACCTTTACAGGGATGCATCGATGAATTGCTGGGACCATATTCACTTAGAATCTGCATAGTTAAAGGAAAACATCACATCCGACACATTATAAGCAATGCAAAAAATCTATATTAAAGAAAGACATACCTCAATTTCAGAGGGTTCTGCTTTTGCCTGATGTCCAATCTGCTTCTCTGGCAAACAGTCATCCACAAGCTTCCTCAGCTCCAACAGTACATCATCGCTAAGAACATCAATATCAACCTCTATCTCCTCCTCACCAGGCTCATTCGTACGACTGTTGTGCCGCCTCAAGAAGTCGACTATTTGGTCTGGCATGTCCTCTGGCATAGACTGCAAGCGGTTGCCCAGGCGCTGCCTTGCCTCAGCCGTCACCCTCCATATCACCTTTTCCGGTGCAATATTACAAATGACAGGAGAAGCTTTTCTCTTCTTTGGTTGTAAGACTGGCTTGGCAGCTTGTGTGTCTCTTTTAACACACATGTCAGCTGCAACAAGCTTCTTCTCAACAGATATCCATTCCAACTCAAAGAACTTGCTCAATTTATCTGCCATGATATGGACCTCATTACCGGGTGGGTTGTAGGTCATGGCATTGGTAAAAGTAAGCCTCACATCTGCAACAAAATCCAATGGGCTTGAGTAGGCACCAGAAGATAACTTATCCTTGATAGTAGAAAGATCCATTGGATGCTTAATGACGGTGTAATAATCAGGAATCTTTAGTGCCACTGCATCCACTGGATAATTGAAAACCCAACCAAACTGATGTGTTCTCAACTTGTTTAGAATTGACTCACACTGCTTCATTATTGATGCATAAAATTTACTGCCAGTCAGCTGGGTCTGGGGCTGGGGCTGAGGCTGTTTTTCTGTCACCCTTTCTGAAGCATTTGAATCCGTTCAAGTTCAGCTATCGGTCCCAATTCTGACTCTTTTCTTTCAGAACCAGACATCTTAGCAAAAGAAATTGATGCCAAACCTTAATTTTCAGAAAATCCTCTTAACTTACGTGCATAACTACCAGTTGAAACAAAATTGATGCCATACACCAAGTACAAATCTCACACAAACCAAACACTAGCTCCAACAAATCAAGCCCTAGGGCTAGGCCTTCAATCAAATTGCAAAGACTGCAAGAAACATTAGGGGAAATGATTCCAAAATCAGATATAAAACCTGGATCTGGAGACCGGAGCAGCTCCAAAACCCTAGAAATTCGAAAGAGTACCTCGCTTCCGGCTTCCTTCTCAACAAGCGAGCGTGCGAACTCTGCCACAAATAAAAAAAAAACCCAAATATTAAATCCGATTTTTGCTTGCCCCTTGTACTTCTAGGCCCCTCGAGCGGCCCAAACCATTTGATCTTGATGTGATCGGACGGTGAAAACCTGACCCATTGAAACCCGCCCCAGAACTCGAACCCGCCGACCCGACCCGTTTTCGCCTCAAGCCCGAACCCATCTCTGGAGTGTTGGGTTCCTTTTCATTCGGACCGGCACCCCCATCCTCTTCCCAAATCCCTCTGCGATCACAAAAAGGCGGCAGATACGACATCGCTCCGGTAAAATAAACTTCACTTTTCTTATCAATTAGGATTTATTTAGGGATTATAGGTTTTTCTTTTGCACATATGAATGCTTCAACCTGTAGAAATTTGAGAGCGATAGGGACTTCAAATTGCTTGAAGTTCTCCTCCCCCTTCTTCCCCATCAAGAGGAGCATCTCATCGTCGACGAGGTGTCTGCCGATGGAAAATGGCGATCACAGCTGTAGCTCATTGTCGTCTCGAGGCTCTCTCATCGTCTTAGAAGGACTCGATCGCAGCGGGAAGACCTCGCAGTCCGCTAGGCTGGTCTCCTACTTGCAGGACAAAGGGTTGTCAGTTGAAGCGTCATGGTTTCCCGATAGAAGCACGGTCGTCGGCCAAATTATAGCGACGTATCTCGCCAACGAGTCGCAGCTGGACGATAGGGCCATCCATTTATCTTTCAGCACCAATCGTTGGGAGAAAAAGTTGGTTTTTTTCCATTGATATGTTTTTGTTACATTGGTTTAATACTAGTATACTGCGTTTGTGGTGGGAAACCGACCAAATTCCACCAACGAAGAAAAGGAAGGAGAAAGGGGGGAGGGGGAAGGAGGAGGGGGAGTGGAGAGGAGGCTGAAGGGAAGAGACTACTACTCCAACTGCTCTCTCTTGCTCGCTCTTTCTGCGGATGAAGGTGGACGGACGGACAAAGTTTGTGAAAGAGTCAAGGAAAAAAAACCTCCATTCGATCAGTTTTCAATAGGAACTAGTATACCGCTACTGTCGGTGAGAAACCGACCGATCGATCAGGAGAAGGGGAGAGAAAGGAGGAAGAAATGAGGGGAGCTGAGAGAAGAAGAAGGAGAAGACGAACGGACAAACAAATTTTCTATATGAGTCACGGAAGAAAACCTCCCTTCGGTCGGTTTTGATTAAATGGAATAATGTAGGTTCATAATGTTATTATTGAATGTGACGTGTTGTGTTTTAACATGATTTAATATAGAAGTAATGATTTTCTTTTAGTCCATTATCTCATTTAGTGCATGGTTTCAGTTTATCTCGTGTTGCAGTCATGTTTTTATGTTCTGGTGATAATAGGTGGATGAACTTTTGTTAAAGTTATCCTTTTCATGCAGGTTAGTTAACACTTGATTAATCAAAATCGAGCGATGCGAGATTTTCTCCCGTGACTCCTTCACAAACTTTCTCCGTCCGTCCATCTTCATCCGCGTCAGAGAGAGAGCACGCGAGAGAGACACCTCCTTCTCCCTCTACCCGCCTCCTCCTCTTCCTCTCTCGCCGTATTCACTGCCTCGCTCGTCGCCACTCGATTTTCCACTGCTAAGGTATACTAGTATCAAGGTCCAGTTATTGAAGAAAGTTGGGGTTTAGTACTTGTACCACTAGGTAGGGTTCCTTTTTACATTTTCACAGTGAATCTTCTAAGGGCTCAAACTGATCGCCTAACCCAATTTGGGGATCGGGCTGTGAACTGGTTAGTACTCACAGCCATTTTATGAAAATTATTCCCGAAAGCTTTTTATTTGTGCCCTTGAACTGTCCTCAATCTTACTACATTTCTTTTCTGGTGGTCAACTGTTTCTTTTGATCAAATCGAGACACTAGTCCAATTTGGTCTGATACTCCTCTGTGCTCACTCGCCCTCCATCACCCCCTCTTATACCCATTGGCCATTTATGTCTCTTTCTTATAGTTGTTCTTTTTTCAGTTAAATGGTAGCTGAATCAAGCATCAAATAAATGAAGATAGTCAAAGTTTTGCACTAAATAAGTTTCAAGTACTGTATAAAGCATTTGGTGAAATCAACTAAGCATTGGTATTACCCAAGGTCAGCTCCTCAAAAGCCCTACTTCCTCTATTCTAGAATTATTTGTCACGAATTCCATTTTATCCTTGGTCCCTTCTATTTTAACCATGTGCACCAATTTTATTTCTATTTTTACTGTGGATTCTTTGAAGTTTGAATCTGTGGCAAAAGCCCTTATCTTTAGGTCTCGGGGACGACATCACCAATGTCATCAATTTGCGTCACTCATGGTATCTCAAATCTTCTCGTGCCTTGGATTTTATTTGTCATCTTACATATCTTATGCAACATATATGTATGTTATGGTCTTACAAAGTTACTTCACATGCAACATTGAGGAGCTTCCTACTTTGTGGGACTTTTCTACAACAAACAACAACAATGAAGCATTTCTCTTAAGTCGTTGGGGTTGGGTATGTGAATTCTTCTTCTCGTTCATCTCTATTAAGCACCATATAATTTCTTGAATTAATAACAACATACTTTAGGATTCATTTGCCATTATAATTTTAAAAGTGAAATTACTCTTCGTGAATTGATCATTCGTTGTACTTTGAGTTATGAGAGAAAAAGAGCTGAAAAGGAAAAAAAAAAAAGCGATGCAAATCCTGCCTGTCAGTCAAGTCATAACAAATCATTGTCTGATTCTCATTTTCTCTTTTAATATTAACTTTTTAATGAGATGGAGCCCAGGTTCCAAATGGGTTTGAAGCTTGTCAAAAGACCACCCCTTCACTCTCCCAAGCCCCCCACCCCACATACACACACAGAGAAAGCGAGGGAGCCACCACCAAAAAGAAAATGATCTCTATATTATAGTCCAATTAAATTTTAGACCATTGCTTGATGAAACTATAGGCTAGACTTCGTTGGATTACTTTTCCAGCTATCTTGTAGATGTTAAAACGGCCAATGATGTCAAACTAAACTGAAAATGTATACCTAGTTTACAAATGTGAATTTTGTTTATGTTATAATGTTCAATTCATCAATGGAACACTCTCTGAGTTTGATCCATTATGCGGTCTTTTCAATTATCATTCCAGATAGCAGGACATCAACTTGTTTTCCATGTTCAATTGGGATTTATTTTGATCATGATTTACGTAAATGGTCATGCAACCTTCTAGTGCAATGAAATCTCAAGCACTAATGAGCCATGAGATGCTATGGATTTGGCAACTAGCGTCCCACATCCCCGTGATGCCAAGTTGTTGAAAAATAAAGGATTCCTTCCGTTTGGGACTGATGGGAGGTACTCAAATTACTATTTAGAAATTTATTGTGATGTTCATATTAATTATTTTCTTGTCATACTGGATCACAGTTTCATGAAACCATTCTTCCCCTGGCTCTTGCCAATGTTTCGTTCTACTTTACCCAAGTTCTTCTTTGCAAATGAGGTATTGGGTGTTAGATGCTTATAATACCAACAAGACTTCTGACTTTTTGAGAGAATCTCAACGTGTTGTAATCATGCTAAAAGAATTTTATATTTCTTTTCTTTTTTATTTGTAAGCACAAACACAAAGTGTCACATTCTGATATGGACACATGGTGAGTGTTTTCAAAATGTGCCTATGACGCTAACACTTAGGCCTCCGCCTAATCCTAAATGGTCCTTGGATCAAAGTTTAGGCTTTGGCACCCTGTTTTGTGCTAGGATGCCTATGCCAACTTTACGTAGAGATCTGTTTGCATGGGTGGTCATTTAAAATGAGTCAGAACCACCCAAAATGAGCCCAACTCATTTAGACGAGGATTTTAACCCTCACGAAACCCAATCACTTGTCACATCTTTCCTCTTCTTCAAAATTCTACCATACCAACTCGAGCCGCCTCCATCAACATCAGTCCTTAAAGTCATTGCAATCAACGAGAAAGGCCATTTCTGCCTCAAGTGTAATTTTTTGAAATTATTTTCCAACTTTTTAGTTCTTATTGCTGTAGAATTATTGTAGTGGCAATGTGGCAGCTTCTTACTTCTTCTGTCTGCTCTCTACTTCCACTCATGTTGCTGTTCTCTTCTTCCTTTTCTCTTCTCCTCGTCTTTATCTTTTTATAGTATCTATTGTAGAAGTAAGAGCTGCTGCAGACCTATGCTTTCCTCAACTTCTCTATTCTCTCTTTCTCATCTTTGTCTTATTCTACCTTTTTACATGTACTTTTTGAAAAGAAAAGAAAAAAAAATTATGCCTGGTACGGTGCTGAGGCGCTTGCTTAGGAAGTTAGCGCCATCTTCTGAGGCAGCTGAGTGTTAGGTTCCTAGTCATGTGACTAAAACTCCTAACATCCTTTTTTAACAATGATTGCAACCTAGGTAGCACGAACACTCCTATCACAAAGCCTTGCCGCGCGTGTCGGACACACATATCATGTGTATTGTTATGAATTTATGATGTATCAGCATGGTGTGTTCAGTTAGTATGACCGTGTCCATGCAAAATATATTGCAACTATCTAGAATCTAGACAGGAGGACACGACTCCATATGTATATTTGACTCATATAATATGAGCAAGGCTTTAATACTCCTGGGACATAGCTAACGTAGTTATCCCCACCTACAAAAAGTACATGTGCAATGAAGTTAGACAATTCATTCCATTAATCTTAATCTATATATTTTGAAAGTTGTATACACAAAAAATAATTCATCTTGAAGGTAATTTACCTATATTGTAAGTGGTGACAAAATATATGATTTTCTAACAATTAGAAACCGTTCAATTTCCAACCACTTGATGCATGAGTAATTGGGCTTCAAAGCGTATGATTTTTTGTTTATAAACCTTTTAGAACATATAGATTAAGATATTAAGTGTGGATCGTCCAATTTTTTACATATTACACACTTTTATAGGTGGTCGTAACTAACTTAATTGTGCCCTGTGAGCATTAAAACCTCTCCTTATAAATATATATCACATTTTTATTCATATATAAAGAATCTAATTCCATCAATTGGTAAAATATTTAGTTTTTGTTAAAGGGAACAACAAACTTTATCTTGTACATAATTTTAAAACAAATAAAGTTTTGCACAATTGTAAGTGTGAGACAAAAATAGACACATGCATTGTATCTCTGAGTGTCAAACACACCAATTTTCGGTTGAAGAAAAGTGTCCTACAAATCCTAGGTATTTATTGTTTTCCTACTTCAACTAGTGTATTTGTTATTTAACATTCCAAATGTAATTCAAACATTTTAAAAAATAATCTTTCATAAGCTACAAATTATTTAAATTTGGTAGGTAATGTAAGATACACTCTTATGTAAGAAAATAACTAAAGATTCATCATTTGTTAGACTAAATCTAAAGTTATCTATCACCCACATATATGTATTTATCGCAATTTTGTCTGCGCATGTGTGATAATATAAAACTTATTGGTGTAATATACCACAAATTGTTCAAATTTTATCAAGGTTTTATATATCGAATATGGGGATCGTATCGGTTGGGGGTTTTTCATATCGGATATCAGATATCGGGGGGATATCGAGGATACGCGCGTATATCGGGTATTCATATCAGACACTATATATAATGAAATATTGATAACTAAACGTTGGTTTAGTGTCATAGATATCATCTACCTAATAAAAATGATGTAATATGCATGCAAAGACAGTAAAAAAATAATGTAACATTTGCACGCAGTCATGCAATAAATAAGTTATTTCAGAGCGGGCGATATATCGGGCGACTTATCCGCTGATATCGGGTGACTTATCGGCCGATATTTCAAATATCGGCCGTTTTTTGTTGCAAACGATATGACGAACGATTTTCCCATATCATATCGACAGCAGGCAAAAAAGGAAATATCGGACGATATCTCGGCCGACTCGGCCGATATTTAAAATAAGGAATTTTATGGATGGACAAGATCTTTTATAAGAAAAAAATTTAGCTTTATTATTTATTGTGTGATACCAAAAGAGGGGGTGTATACTCCATACAATTCAAATTTCTGGTAATAAAAGATATACTCTTTTTTAAGAAACATAATTAGCCTCATTATTTATTAGAAACATCTAATATCATTTGTATGCGTGCACACAAACACGGCCATGCGTCTGCGTGCGTGCATGTGTTGCAAATATTTTGTCTTCTTACTTGTCTCTAGCAATGTTGCTAAGTCCTTTATCGTAACTTGAAGTTTTTTAACTGTGTGCAACAGTTTTACTAAATCCTTCATTTTCTGCAACTCTTGTTTACCAACATCACTCTCTCTATACATGCATACATACACATACATACATATGCACACATATACACATGCAAGTGCGTATGCATGTATATGCACATATATTTTTTCTTCTGAAAGGTAAATACTCGCACACACAAACTCTAATTACCCAAGCTCAACTCTCCATTCCACAACTTAGGGAATTGAACCTAGAACCTCCCTCTTAGGAGGGAGAAGTGTTACCCGACGAGCTAACCTGCGAGAGCGCGCCTGCGCGCACACACACATGCACACACATATACGAGGAAAAAGTACCTCATTTGCTATCTGAGATACTATCTCACATGGGCCTCTAAAACTCGAATTTGTTTCACTGTTATATGATCCGATTGCTCATTATGATCTCTATGTCCTAACAAATGGAACTCATGTGGTTAGGACTTCATTTAATCATTGATCTAAGCGTTGCATCTTTTCTACTGCTAAAAAACTATTAATTTTTCAACCATTTGATACATGAGTAAACAAAGTCCAAACCTCGTGGTTTTTCATATGCATACATCTTAGGACATATAGATCATAATGAGATCAGATCATGAAACTGTGACATGGAGATTAGACTTTTAGAGGTGCCCTCTGAGAGGTGTCTTAGATGGCAACTGAGGACATACATACATACATACAAATATACATATACATACATATATATATATATATATATATATATATATATATATATATATATAGAATAAGAGATGAGCTTAAGCTCATATAAGCTTATATGAGCTACACCTAGTTCCCACGTTTGGATCAACGATACACACCGTTCAATGCAATCTACATGTTCTCAATAAAATAGTGGATGGAAAATCATAAATTTTGAAGATCATTTGCCCATTGAACAAGCAATACAAACTTGTTCAAAATCGTCTTTTCACATGAACCGTTCAATTTGCGACAACCTAATAGATGAACAAATGATCTTCAAAACTTATGATTTTCATTAACTCCTTGAAGGTATATATCATATTGAACGGTGTGGATCATTCACCTAGATGATCCGAACATAGGATTGTAGCTCATATAAGCTTATATGAGATTAAGGTTATATATATATATATATATATATATATATATATATATATATATATATAGAGAGAGAGAGAGAGAGAGAGAGAGAGAGAGACTTGGCTACTTTCGAAAAGATTTGAGCATGAATCCTTCCCACTCCACTCAAATTCAATGCTACGACATTCAAATACAAGATCCACTCCGTTGAAGTTGATCTACTTTATTTAATTAAAAATCTAAAATTAAATATTTTGTAGCTTTTTTCCATACATCAAGTAGGCAAAAAATGAATTGCCGAAAGTAACATATTACTTAGATCTATGACTTTAACATACAAATTCTCAATCTGACCATTTGATCTTGATCTAAACATTTAAAAACCCTCACACACCAACATTTGTTAGGTTTCAAATATTCTATACTATTAAACTAATAAACTCACTATTTTGGCTATTCATTTTGCGTCTACTTGATGAATAAGCATAAAGTATTAAAAAACATTTAAAATTTTATTTTTAAGTGCTCTTAACAATGTAGATCAACTCCAACAAAGTGGATCGTCAATTTGAATGGCTTAATATTGAATTTGAATGGGAAGGAATCTCCATATCATTCTCAAAGGACCCAAGTCTATTTGTCTCTCTACACACATGTATGTATCTATATCTATGTGTGTAGTGAAAGTGGGTTAACCTGCCGGTAACCCTCCTCACTCCGAGGAGGTTCCACGTTCGGTTCACGCTGATGTCGAACGTGGAGTTGGCTTGGGTAATTAGTGTGTGTTTTGTTGGGGGGGGTGGGCCTTTACCTTTCAGAAAAAATGTGTGTACATGCATACATATATGATTGACTATTGTAAATTATAAAGATGAAGCTCCGTGTATACTGTTGAATCCCTTTATCAGCAGTTGCAAAACATGATTATGTGTTTCATAAGACCTTTGCATTTGGTTATCAAATCCAATCCACTGCAGAAACTTACAGAAAGCAAAACTAACTTTATATCTTTCTTACCTTATCCTCCCACTCAAATACAACCATGTATCATTCGAACACAAGATCCATTCCGTCGAATATAAGACCCGTTCCGTTGAAGTTGAGCTATATTATATATATATATATATAGAGAGAGAGAGAGTTGTGTAGTTCCAGAAGAATTTGAGCCTGAATCCTTCCCACTAAAATACAACTATGCATCATCCGAATACAAGATCCATTCCGTTGAAGTTGATCTATATTATTTCAAGTATCTATAAACCAAAAATCAATTATTTTAAATACTTTTTGCCCATGCATCAAGTAGGGGAAAAACCAACGGCCTAAATAGTGAGTTGGTAAGTTCAACAATGTAAAACATTTGAAGCCTAACAAAAATAGGGTTGTAGGCTTTTTTAAATGTTTAGATCATGATCAAATAGCCGGATCGAGAATTTATATGTCAAAAGACAAATCTAACAAACTCATTACTTTTCAGCCGTCCATTTTGTGCCGCTTGATGGATGGGCAAAAAGTAATCAAAATACTTGATTTTTAGTTACTTTAAATAATATAGATCAACTTCAACGGAGTGGATCTTGTATTTGAATGTCGGATGTTGGTATTTGAGCGGAAAGGAATCGGCTCGAATCCTTCCGGAACTACACAAGTGTATCTCTCTATATATAAAGAATTGTGTTATTCCGAAAGGATTCGAGGCCGAATCCTTCTCAATCAAATACAATCCTATGACATCCGAATGAAAGATTCATTCCGTTGAAGTTGATCTACATTATTTCAAGTAACTAAAAATCAGAAATCATCTATTTTGGATACTTTTTACCCATCCATCAAGTAGGCGCAAAATGGATGGCTGAAAATAGCATATTGCTTAGATCTACGTCTTTAGACATACAAATTCTCGATCTGACCATTTCATCATGATCTAAACACTTAAAAACCCTCACATACCATTAACCAACCAATTCACTACATATATAAAACAAAGAAAATCTCTACTATAAGAACACAAACCCTGGGGGGTCTGAAATTTGGGCACTAGATTTATGGTCCCACATTCGTCTAATGTCCTTCAGTTTCATGCCATCCATATGCAGAAATCCAGTGGCACAAAAGAGTCTTTCTCTTAATTACCACAATTCAATTGACGGAGACCATGAGCTTATTCTCTGGAAGGTTCTGCTTGCATTCAGTATGTGAATGCGGAAGGTCGGGGAGCTGAACAAAAATCAGAGTCAATTGAGGAGTAAGATAAACCTCTCATCTTTTCTATTTTTTTTATTAAACGAATTATCTGTCTGTTTGGATAAATATCACCAAATAGACCTTAACGAAATAAAGTGAGGACAGATCCAATTTAGAAAAGGAAGGATATGAATTAATAAAAGGAGAGAGAGAACTCTTCATCTACCAAACTATTACTAGTACTACTATTTCATTTTTCAAACAAAAGAAGCCTTATCAACAATGATAATCCAAACCATAAGAAATCATAAATATATCTTTTTGCCCATACTGATGTTTAGAAAAATCCATCCAAATCTTAAATAAATATTTTTTCCTCAATTAATATTTAAAAAAGAATTGTAGTAGAAACAAGGATTCAATCAAAAATAGAAACTAAAAAATTATTACCAGGCCTCATCACCAGATATTACTGAAATATATTGCAAAAGAAATTCTGAATAAACCTTAAATGTGGGTTGGATTGTGGGAGATCAGATGTTCAAGGACAGGTTACCCTTTGTGAAGAGAGGGGGAAGAAGAAACAAATAGTTGTGGCCACCCACAAAGCCCCCAGTTTTTAAATGTTTACTTCTTTATCTTTTTAAAAAAGAAGATGAGGTCTGAAGGGATGTTGTTTCAGATTTTATAGAATTCAAACACTTCTGTTCATTTAAGCCTTTCAAATTTAAAATTTATATAAAATAACTTTTTGTTTAATCTCTTCAAAATTAAAATCAAAATTTAAAATATACGCATCCCTCCCATATAAAGGGTAGAGTTTGCTTTGTGTTGTTTGTCAAAATACCCCCTAAAAAAGTAAATACATGTATCACAATTTCACGAGTCTGGGTACCACCAAATTTGAGAGAAACGAGAGATGAACTGTTTCCTAATGCGTTGGAACACAAAAAAAGGAAAGCTTTAAAGACTTCTAATACACACATGCAATGCACTCGCAAAAAAAAGGAGTTATAATAACTCATAGCAGTAAGCAGAGAACTACAAGCACGGGCTCAGTAAGCCCCGCGACAGTGTTGGGTGCTTACACAAATAGTAAGCATGTGCAGCTTATAACAAAATTAAACTTTTTCTCTGAAAGGTTGCAGATATAAAGTTGACAGCTGAACCAAGTTAACATGCAATCATGTCAAATGGGTAAACCTACCTTCGCAGTCTTTGCAGAAGCACCTGTGTCCTGTGAGTCGCTTCCAGAGGAACTACCTGAATCTGAATCTGTCAATGATTAAAAATTTGTACTTCAGTAAAACTTGATCAGAAGCATCCACTCAAACAAACCAATAGAAAAGGGTGACACCAGTTAAAGATGCGGAAGCAAAAGAGGAAGAGACTTCAGATTATGCAGCTAATGGAAAACAACATAATTTGCAGGGACACCACAAACAAACAACAAAAATGTTTATCTCATTCACCAACTTGTGCAATAGAGTGATGATAATCAAGAGCAGATGTTAATAAATAATTGCCTGAAAGGTGAGATGTACAGCTGGACTCAACAGTCAAATAAGGTTCATGCAGCATTTTTACACAGGACATATCATACCATTTTCAAAAGCCCTCACGTGGACTATTTTATATCAACATGTCCTCTAGCCCTTTGTCTCTATCCAATCCAACGGACTAAAAGGATCAGAGAAGGTTGATACATGGCCCCATGAGCATATCATCACCATATGTACAAGCACCTTTACACCCACCCCCTCTCTAGCACTAACACGCCGAGGGCAGGACAACTTGATGTTATGCTGAAACACTCGAGAAAGATTCGTACACGAGAAATGTGCTCCTTAGCTGACTGACCCCATTTCAAATGGGAAAAAGAACATGGATAATGATGGCAACGATGACAAGCCGTCCATGCCACAGTTTTATTCATTGACCATTTGCAAAGACCTCCAGCATCATAAAGTAGGAGTAAAAACATTTCATATTCCTATTAAGGTTGAGGCTTTATGGTACCCATATCCAAACTCAACAACCTTTAGACTTTAGAGGCATCCCAACAAAACCCAAAACCCAATAGGCTTGAGTGGTGTCTAAACTCTACCCCTTTTATTTGTGTTCAGTTTAGATTATCAGGTACTTTTGAAACATATCAATTCTTATTACTACCTTTTACTATTGTTCGTACATTTGGCTATCACCCAGACATGCTCTATGTTCAAATGTTGGGCAGTTAAGAACCGACGTGCCAAAATACGAGTATTGGAAGTGAGAGTGTTTTGATGGCATAGTGGCAAAATGCTAACCATGGGATAAGAAATGAATGCATCCATAAAATGTCACAGGTGGCTTCAATGGAGAGTAAAATGAAGTTGAACTAGTTGAGAAAGTTGGGCACATGCGACAAGAACATTAAGTGCACAAATTTAGAAGGATTGACAGGATCTTAGTTGATGGAGCAAGGTCCAAGGACGACAAGGAATAGACCTAAATGAACATGGAGTAAGGCAGCTAGAAAGGCATGGTAGTTGTTAATTTAACAAAGGACATAGGCCTAGAAAGCTAAATGGAGAAGAGGATTGTTGTAGCCAACAACAAAGATTTGGGTAATGGCTTTTCTGTTGTTCTTATTGTTGTGAAAATATATTAAATCATGATACTATTTAAGAAACAATTAGAGGTGTTATACAACAAAATGCACAGTGCGAGATGATTTTAGCTACAAAAATCTTTACCATCAATATAATACTTGGAATAATGCATATCTTCAAATGGATTTCTAAAGTGTTAATTAGGTTTGGGGGAAAAAGAATCCAAGTCTAAACCCATAAGCTTTCTGGTTCAAAACTCAAACTGAAACCTCACCAGAAATCCTTATTGGGCTGAAAAAGTATGGACAGGAAAAATGGGCAAGGTTTTGCGTGACGTGAGCAGCTACACATACTGTGTAAAAGGTATTTAATCAACCAAAGACTACTGGTGAGATCTTTAACTGTTCAATAACAAAATGAAGGCAGTAACACACGTTGAAACCCTTTATTGAAAGAGACTTATTGAAGTAGACAGTGAAGCTGCTCATTGTTATTAACCTGAATTTTTATAATACACAAGTTGCATGGCAGTTACATGCTAAAAGGTATGAAAATCATTCCATGCGATTATTTTAAATGACTTAATAAAAACTGTAAGTGAACCACTTCTTACATTAAGGTGAATTTGAACAAATAAGGGCATTAGACATACAATTCAGATATACAGTTTGTACAGCATGTAAGATCCTAAAGTTCAAACTCTCTATAAACCAAATAAATAAGCAACAACATACCTTAAGAGCAAAGCTATTATATAATGTAATGATCTAATCTATAGAATAATTTTTTCTTTTTTGGTGGGGGGGGGGTGCGCAAAATTGCAGAAGCAAAGCATCATAACTTGTCCAAACATGTTTAGAGAGAAGATGTCAGTCCATTGACATCACTTACAGGTTCAATTTCATGGTAATTAAATACATATCTAGAGAAGTAACAAGCATTAAGACTTTGACTAGGGAAGAAACAATTACAAATAGGTGAATAGACCTCAGATAAATATAATAGCAATGCAGTGCTCAAAATGCTGAATTATGCAACGAAAGATGTAACAATATAAAAGATGCATCAGCGACAAGGCAAGGAAAGAAAACACACCACTTGAAGAAGAGTCCGAGTCACTACCCGATGAACTCGAACTGCTGCACTTGCTACCTCCATGTGTTGCATCCCTCTCTATCTCTACTGAAGGGTCGCTTGACATTGGAGGATCATTGCCACAAATATCAACATCCTCATTCACAGGTTTGTTGCCTATACAGAAACCTGCACCCACAAGCAAACATCAAGATTTAATTTCTAACTTCTATTACACAATGTAAATCTTAAAAAAAAAAAAAAAAAAAAATGCTAGGAAAGGGAACCTTTACAGGGAGGCATCAATGAATTGTTGATACCATATTCACTTAGAATCTGCACAGTTAAAGAAAACATCACATCGGACACATTATAAGCGATGCAAAAATCTCTAGTAAAGAAAGAGATACCTCAATTCCAGAGGGTTCTACTTTTGCATGATGTCCAATCTGCTTCTCTGGCAAACAACTACCCATAAGCTTCCTCAGCTCCAACAGTACATCATCGCTAAGAACATCAATATCAACCTCTATCTCTCCTCACCAGACTCATTCGTACGACTACTGTGCCGCCTCAAGAAGTCGACTACTTGGTCTGGCATGTCCTCTGGCATAGACTGCAAGCGATTGCTCAGGCACTGCCTTGCCTCAGCCGTCACCCTGCATATCACCTTCTCCGGTGCAATATTACAAATGATAGTAGAGGCTTTTCTCTTCTTTGGCTGTAAGATTGGCTCGGCAGCTTCTGTGTCTCTTTTAACACACATGTCAGCTACAGCAAGCTTCTTCTCAACAGATCTCCATTCCAACTCAAAGAACTTGCTCAATTTATCTGCCATGATATGGACCTCATTACCGGGTGGGTTGTAGGTCATGGCATTGGTAAAAGTAAGCCTCACATCTGCAACAAAATCCAACGGGCTTGAGTAGGCACCAAAAGATAACTTATTCTTGATAGTAGAAAAATCCATTGGATGCTTAATGACGGTATAATAATCAGGAATCTGTAGTGCCACTGCATCAACTGGATAATTGAAAACCCAACCAAACTGGTGTGTTGTCAACTTGTTTAGAATTAACTCACACTGCTTCATTATTGATGCATAGGAGTTACTGCCAGTCAGCTGGGGCTGAGGCTGAGGCTGAGCCTGTTTTTCTGAAACCCTTTTCTGAAGCATTTGAATCCGTTCAAGGTCAGTTCTCGGTCCCAATTCTGACTCTTTTTTTCAGAACCAGACATCTTAACAAAAGAAATTGATGCCAAACCTTAATTTCCAGAAAATCCTCTTAACTTACGTACATAACTACCAGCTGAAACAAAATTGATGCCATAGACCAAGTACCAATCTCACACAAACCAAACACTAGCTCCGACAAATCAAACCCTAGGGCTAGGCCTTCAATCAAATTGCAAAGACTGCAAGAAACATTAGGGGAAATGATTCAAAAATCAGATATAAAATTAGGATCTAGAGAACGGAGCAGCTCCAAAACCCTAGAAATTCGAAAGAGTACCTCGCTTCCGGCTTCCTTCTCAACGAGCGAGCGTGCGAACCCTGCCACAAATTTTTTTTAAAAAAAAAAAAACCCAAATAATAAATCGCGATCTTTGCTTGCCCCTCGGACTTATAGCCCCTCGAGCGGCCCAGACCGTTTGATCTTGATGTGATCGGACGGTGAAAACCTGACTCATTAAAACCCGCCCCGGAACTCGAACCCGCCGACCCGACTTGTTTTCGCCTCAAGCCCGAACCCATCTCTGGAGTGTTGGGTTTCTTTTCATTGGGGCCGGCGCCTCCATCCTCTCCCCAAATCCCTCTGCGATCGCGAAGGCGGCGGATACGGCGTCGCTGCGGTAAAAGAAACTTCACTTTTCTCATCAATTAGGGTTTATTTAGGGTTTATGGGGTTTTCTTTTGCACATAAGAATGCTTCAACCTGTAGAAATTTGAGAGCGATAGGGACTTTAATACTTGTAGTTCTCCTCCCCCTTCTTCCCCATCATCTTATCGTCGACGAGGCGTCTGCCGATGGAAAATGGCTATCGCAGCTGCAGCTCATCATCGTCTCGAGGCTCTCTCATCGTCTTAGAAGGACTTGATCGCAGCGGGAAGACCTCGTAGTCCGCTAGGCTGGTCTCCTACTTGCAGGACAAAGGTTGTCGGTCGAAGCGTGGTGCTTTCCTGATAGAAGCACGGCCGTCGGCCAAATTATATCGGCGTATCTCGCTCACGAGTCGCAGCTGGACGATAGGGCCATCCATTTACTCTTCAGCGCCAATCGTTGGGAGAAAAGATTTTGTTTTTTTCCCCATTGATATGTTTTTGTTTCATAGATTTGATACTAGTATACTGCGTTTGCGGTGGAAAGCCGGCCAAATTCTACCGGCGAAGAAGAGGAGGGAGGAAGGAGAAGGGGGAGGAGGGGGGGGGGGAAGTGGGGAGGAGGCTGAAGGGAAGAGACTGCTGCTCCGGCTGCTCTCTCTTGCTCGCTCTCTCTCTGCGGATGAAGGTGGACAGACGGACGAACAAAGTATGTGAAGGAGTCACAGGAGAAAACATTCATTCGATCAATTTTGACTAGGAACTAGTATACCGCCAATGTCGGTAAGAAAACGATCGGTCAGGAGGAGGGAGAGAGAAAGGTGGAAGAAATGAGGGAAGCTGAGAGAGGAGGAAGAAGGTGAAAACGGATGGACGAACAAAGTTTCTATATGAGTCACAGGAAAAAACCTCCCTTCAGTCGGTTTTAATTAAATGGAATAATGTAGGTTCATATTGTTATTATTAAATGTTATGTGTCGTGTTTTAACATGATTGTATATAGGAGAAGTAATGATTTTCTTTTAGTCCATTATCTTATTTAGTGCATGGTTTCAGTTTATCTCGTGTTGCAGTCATGTTTTTATTTCTGGTGATAATAGGTGGATGAACTTGTGCTAAAGTTATCCTTTTCATGCAGGTTAGTTAACACTTGATTAATCAAAACCGAGCGAAGCGAGGTTTTCTCCCGTGACTCCTTCACAAACTTTGTTCGTCCGTCTGTCTTCATCCACACCACACAGAGAGGGAGCACGCGAGAGAGACATCTCCTTCTTCTCCCTCCACCCGCTTCCTCCTCGTCCTCTCTCGCTGCATTCGCTGCCTCGCTCGTCGCCACTCGGTTTGCACCGCTAAGATATACTAGTATCAGTTATTGAAGGAAGTTGGGGTTTAGTACTTGTGCCACTAGGTAGAGTTCCTTTTTCCATTTTCACAGTGAATCTTCTAAGGGCTCAAACTGAACTCGCCCACCCCAATTTGGGGATGAAAATTATTCCCGAAAGCTTTTTATTTGTGCCCTTGAACTGTCCTTCTCAATCTTACTACATTTCTTTTCTGGTGGTCAACTCTTTCTTTTGATCAAATCGAGACACAAGTCCAATTTGGTCCGATACTCTGTGCTCACTTGCCCTCAATCACACGCTTTTATACCCATTGGCCATTTATGTGTCTCTTTGTAATAGTTGTTCCTTTTTCAGTTGGATGGTAGCTGAATCAAGCATCAAATAAATAAAGATAGTCAAAGTTTTACACTAAATAAGTTTCAAGTACTGTATAAAGCATTTGGTGAAATCAACTAAGCATTGGTATTACCCAAGGTCAGCTCCTCAAAAGCCCTACTTTCTTCTTTTATTCTAGAATTGTTTGTCATGAATTCCATTTTATCCTTGGTCCCTTCTATTTTAACCCATGTGCACCAATTTTATTTCTACTTCTACTGTGGATTCTTTGAAGTTTGAATCTTTGTGGCAAAAGCCCTTATCTTTTAGGTCTGGAGGACGACATCATCATCAATTTGCATCACTCATGGTATCTCAAATCTTCTCATGCCTTGGATTTTATTTGTCATCTTACATATCTTATGCAACATATATGCATGTTATGGTCTTACTGAGTTACTTCACATGCAACACCGAGGAGCTTCCAACTTTGTGAGACTTTGCTACAACAAACAACGACAATGAAGCATTTCTCTTAACTCGTTGGGGTTGGGTATGCGAATTCTTCTTCTCGTTCATCTCTATTAAGCACCATATAATTTCTTGAATTAATAACAACATACTTTAGGATTCATTTGCCATTGTAATTTTAAAAGTGAAATTACTCTTCGTGAATTGATCATTCGCTGTACTTTGAGTTATGAGAGAAAAAGAGCTGAAAAGAAAGAAAAAGCGATGCAGATCCTGACTGTTAGTCAAGTCATAACAAATCATTGTCCGATTCTCATTTTCTCTTTTAATATAAACTTTTTAATGAGATGGGGCCCAGGTTCCGAATGGGTTTGAAGCTTGTCAAAAGGCCACCCCTTCACCCGCCCATGCCCCCCAACCCCACATACACACACAGATAAAGTGAGGGAGCCACCACCAAAAAGAAAAGGATCACTAGATTATAGTCCAGTTAAATTTTAGACCATTGTTTGATGAAACTATAAGCTATACTTTGTTGGATTACTTTGCCATCTATCTTGTAGATGTTAAAACGGCCACTGATGTTAAACTAAACTGAAAATGTATACCTAGTTTACAAATGTGAATTTTGTTTATGTTACAATGTTCAATACATCAATGGAACACTCTGAGTTTGATCCATTACGCGGTCTTTTCAATTATCATTCCAGATAGCAGGAGACCAACTTGTTTTCCGTGTTCAATTGGGATTTATTTTGATCATGATTTACATAAATGGTCATGTTTCCTTCTAGTGCAATGAAATCTAAAGCCT
The DNA here is from genome assembly GCA_038442645.1 of Agave tequilana. Lineage (NCBI taxonomy): Eukaryota > Viridiplantae > Streptophyta > Magnoliopsida > Asparagales > Asparagaceae > Agave > Agave tequilana. The sequence continues at coordinate 41,883 of JAVJIF010010426.1, read as the reverse complement.
ACTAGTGAGCCATGAGATGATGGATTTGGCAACTAGCGTCCCACATCCCCGTGATGCCAAGTTGTTGAAAAATAAAGGGTTCCTTCTGCTTGGGACTGATGGGAGGTACTCAAATTACTATTTAGAAATTTATTGTGATGTTCATATTAATTATTTTCTTGTCATACTGGATCACAGTTTCATGAAACCATTCTTCTCCTGGCTTTTTAGGATGCTCTTGCCAACATTTTGTTCTACTTTACCTAAGTTCTTCTTTGCGAATGAGGTATTGGGTGTTAGATTTTATAATACCAACAAGAATTTTGACTTTTTGAGAGAATCTCCACGTGTTGTAATCATGCTAAAAGAATTCTATATTTCTTTTCTTTTTTATTTGTAAGCACAAACACAAAGTGTCACATTCTGATATGGACACATGGTGAGTGTTTTTCAAAATGTGCCTATGACGGTAACGCTTAGGCCTCCGCCTAATCCCAAATGGTCCTTGGTCTAAGTTTAGGCTTGGACACCCTGTGTTGTGCTAGGATGTCTATGCCAATTTTACGTATAAATCTGTTTGCATGGGTGGGCATTTAAAATGAGTCAGAACCACCCAAAATGAGCCCAACTCATTTAGACGAGGATTTTAACCCTCACGAAAGCCAATCACTTATCACATCTTTCCTCTTCTTCAAAAGTCTACCATATCAACTCGAGCTGCCTCCATCAACATCAGCCCTTGAAGTCATTGCCAACAATGAGAAAGGCCATTTCTGCCTCAAGTGTAATTTTTTGATATTATTTTCCAACTTTTTAGTTCTTATCATTGTAGAATTATTGTAGTGGCAATGTGGCAGCTTCTTACTTCTGTTTGCTCTCTACTTCCGCTCAAGTTGTTGTTCTCTTCTTCCTTTTCTCTTCTCCTCGTCTTTATCTTCTTTTCTAGTATCTGATGTAGAAGCAAGAGCTACTGCATACCTATGCTTTCCTCGTCTTCTCTATTCTCTCTTTTCTCTTCTCTGACCTATTCTGTCTTTTTACATGTACTTTTTGAAAAGAAAAATTCTGCCTGGTATGGTGTTGAGGCGCTTGCTCAGGGAGTTAGCGCCATCTTCTGAGGCGGCTGAGTGTTGGGTTCCTAGTCAGGTGCCTAAAACTCCTAGCATCCTTTTTTTTAACAATGATTGCAACCTAGGTAGCACGAATACTCCTATCACAAAGCCTTGCCGCACGTGTTGGACACACGTATCATGTGTATTGTTATGAATTTATGATGTATGCGCATGGTGTGTTCAATTAGTATGACCGTGTCCATGCAAAATATATTGCAACTATCTAGAATCTAGAAGCGAAGACACGACTATATTTGTATATTTGACTAATATAATATGAGCAAGGCTTTAATACTCCTAGGGCATAGCTAACGTAGTTATGCCCACCTACAAAAAGTACATGTTGTGCAATGAAGTTAGACAATTCATTCCATTAATCTTAATCTATATATTTTGAAAGTTGTATACACAAAAATAATTCATTTTGAAGGTAATTTACCTATATTTTAAGTGGTGACAAAATATATGATTTTCTAACAATTAGAAATCGTTCAATTACCAACCACTTGATGCATGAGTAAGTGGCCTCAAAGCGTATGATTTTTTGTTTATAAACCTTTTAAAACATGTAGATTAAGATAATAAGAGTGGATTGTCCAATTTTTACATATTACACACTTTTATAGGTGGTCGTAACTACTTAATTATGCCCTGTGAGTATTAAAACCTCTCCTTATAAATATATATATCACATTTTTATTCAGATATAAAGAATCTAATTCCATTAATTGGTAAAATATTTAGTTTTTGTTAAAGGGAACAACAAGCTTTATCTTGTACATAATTTTAAAATGAATAAAGTTTTACACAATTGTAAGTGTGAGATAAAAATAGACACATGCATGTATCTGTGAGTGTCAAACACACCAATTTTCGGTTGAAGAAAAGTGTCCTACAAATCATAGGTATTTATTGTTTTCCTACTTCAACTAGTGTATTTGTTATTTAACATTCCAAATGTAATTCAAACATTTTTTTATATAAATAATCTCTTTCATAAGCTACAAATTTTTTAAATTTGGTAGGTAATGAAAGATACTCTTATGTAAGAAAATAACTAAGGATTCATCATTTGCTAAACTAAATCTAAAGTTCTCTATCACGCACATATTTGTATTTATCGCAATTTTGTCTACGCATGTGTGATAATATAAAACTTATTGGTGTAATATGCCACATTGTTCAAATTTTATAGATGGACAAGAACTTATATAAGAAAATAAATTTAGCTTATTATTTATTGTGTGATACCAAAAGAGGGGGTGCATACTCCACACAATTCAAATTTCTGGTAATCAAAGATATACTCTTTTTTAAGAAACATAATTAACCTCATTATTTATTGGAAACATATGATATCATTTGTATGTGTGCACACAAACACGGCGATGCGTGTGCTTGCGTGCATGTGTTGCAAATATTTTTTGTCTTCTTAATTGTCTCTAGCAATGTTGCTGAGTCTTTTATCATAACTTGAAGTTTTTTAAGTGTGTGCATCAGTTTTGCTGAATTCTTCATTTTCTGCAACTCTTGTTTATGAACATCACTCTCTCTATACATACATACATAAACACACATACATACATATGCACAGATACATACATATATGCATGCATGTGCGTATGTATGTATATGCACATATATTTTTTCTTCTGAAAGGTAAATACTCGCACACACCACTCTAATTACTCAAGCTCAACTCTCCGTTCCACAACTTAGGGAATTGAACCTAGAACCTCCCTCTTAGGAGGGAGAAGTGTTACCCGGCGGGCTAACCTGCGAGAACGCACCGCGCGCGTGCGCGCACACATGGATGCACACGTATACGAGGAAAATGTATCTCATTTGCTATTTGAGATACTATCTCACATGGGCCTTTAAAACTTGAAATTGTTTATCGCTGTTATATAATCCGATCGCTCATTATGATCTCTATGTCCTAAAATGTATACAAATGGAAACTCATGTGGTTAAGATTTCATTTAATAATTGATCTAAGTGTTGCATCTTTTCTATTGCTATAAAAACTATTAATTTTTCAACCATTTGATACATGAGTCCGAACCTTATGATTTTTCATATTCATACATCTTAGGACATAGATCATAATGAGATCAGATCATGAAACTGTGATAGGGAGATTAGACTTTTAGAGGTGCCATCTGAGAGAAGTGTCTTAGATGGCAATTGAGGACACACACACACATATAGAATAAGAGATATGAGCTTAAGCTCATATAAGCTTATATAAGCTACACCTAGTTTCCACGTTTGAATCAACGATCCACACCGTTCAATGCAATCTACATGTTCTCATTAAGTAGTGGAAGAAAAATCATAAATTTTGGAGATCATTTGCCCATTGAACAAGCGATACAAACTTGTTCAAAATCGTCTTTTCACATGAGCCATTCAATTTGCGACAAGAAGATAGATGAGCAAATGATCTTCAAAACTTATGATTTTCATTCATAACTCCTTGAAGGTATATATCATATTGAACGGTGTGGATCATTCACTTAGATGATCCGAACATAGGAAAAAACTGTAGCTCATATAAGCTTATATGAGCTTAAGCTCATATATATATAGAGAGAGACTTGACTACTTTCGAAAAGATTTGAGCATGAATCCTTCCACTCCACTCAAATTCAATGCTACGATATTCAAATACAAGATCTACTCCATTGAAGTTGATCTACATTATTTAAAGTAATTAAAAATTAAAAATCGAGTATTTTGTATTTTTCTCATACATCAAGTAGGCACAAAGTGAATGGCCGAAAGTAACATATTACTTAGATTTATGACTTTAGACATACAAATTCTCAATCCGACCATTTGATCTTGATCCAAACATTTAAAAACCCTCACACACCAATTTTTGTTACGTTTCAAATATTCTACACTGTTAAACTAATAAACTCACTATTTCGGCCATTCATTTTGTGCCTACTTGATGAATAAGCATAAAGTATTAAAAAATATTTAAAATTTTATTTTTAAATGCTCTTAACAATGTAGATTAACTCCAACGGAGTGGATCGTCAATTTGAATGGCTTAGTATTGAATTTGAATGGGAAGGATTCATCTTGATATCCTTCTCAGAGGACCCAAGTCTGTCTCTCTTTACACACACACACAAGTATGTATCTATATCTATGTGTGTAGTGAAAGCGGGTTAACCTGCCAGTAGCACTCCTCACTCCAAGGAGGAGGTTCCATGCTCGGTTCCCGCTGATGTCGAACGGGGAGTTGGCTTGGGGTAATTAGTGTGTGTGTTTGGGGGGGGGGGGTGTGAGCCTTTACCTTTCAGAAAAAATGTGTGTGTGCATACATACATGCATACATATATGATTGACTACTGTAAATGATAAAGATGAAGCTCCGTGTATACTGTTGAATCCCTTTATCAGCAGTTGCAAAACATGATTATGTGTTCCATAAGACCTTTGCATTTGGTTACAAATCCAATTCACTGCAGAAACTTACAGAAAGCAAAACTAACTTTATATCTTACTTACCTTATCTACAGAGTTCAGATGGAAAGCAAACTAAGGAGTGGAACTTCACTTGTAGTTAACCATTATTCTTATTCTGGAGTGGCTTTTCTCATCTGCTAAAGGACTTGACTTTGAGTGGTGCAAGGTGATCCCGTTCTACTTGCAACATGTATATTGGGTTTTATCTATGTTGTAGTGAAAAAGTAGCAAATATCTCTTGCAGGCTCCAGAGGTGGGCTTGATAGCTTGAGATCTTGTTTTATATCTTGATGTGCCACCAGAGGTATCTCATGCGACTCTTACATGATCTTAATTATTCCATACAATTTTAGCTGCTTGATTTTTTACTCGTGTTTTGCTGTTTCTGTATTAACTAGGATCCAAATTCAGTCATATCTTTGAATTGAAAAACAGCCTGATTGTTAGAGTAACAATTGATCAGAATAAGTCAACAACAGTTGGAATACTTTTCAAATAATAAGGCTGTTTATGGAGAGAAAATGTTTGTTATTTTTAGCAAATCACAAAAATTCTTCTGGATTTAAGAATTTCTCTGGGTTCTATGCATTAAAAATGTATTCAATACATATGAAAACAATATGGCAATCAAGAAATATTAGATTTACCATCCATTATTAAAGTAAACTATTCCAATAGATTATAATTCTATTACAGTATTGTTGAGCGAATTTTTTTGTTGTCACATTTTATATCACTCTTTAGAACCAAAAGCTAACTGCTGTGTGTGTGTGTGTGTGTGTGTGTGTGATATTCATTGGGTTTATCATAACTTGTATCACACGACTGCAAACCCATGCCGTCTCGTACCTGAAGTGATTGGGCAAGTCCTGAGATCACCCCTTTCATTCTGGGGTGACGGAGGGATCTGCTCTCATCGACTGCCTGAATCACGGCTATTCTTCTAGGGAATGGGGAAAAGCAAGCCCATTTCTTTAGGGGTCGGTCCAATGGTTTGGTCATTTTGCTGCTGTTGCTGAGGTGGATGCTGAACCTGCTATTTCTTGTTCCCAAGAAGAATTCGATCGACATCCCTTATGTAAGGCAAGGCTTGGAAGGCCAGACACTTGAGAGGCTATTGGGATTAACTTTAGGCTGGTGCATTTATTTTTTGTTTAGTTCTTTCAATTTTGAAGGTCTTGCACGAGACACTGCTGAGGTATTATGAGGTTTTTCTGCGTTTGGTCTTTGCCATTGTCGATGTTTCTTTCTTTCCATTTTTTTTTTTAATATTCTCGTCATCACAGCTCAAAGGTAAAACTGAGTTCATGGGACTGCATGTTAGCAAATTCAATTCCTTAACTAATATACATGCCTGTGCCATGATTATGGGAAGTGCAATTTAGTATTTCCCCCTTTTTTACAACATATTAATGTATTTGTTCTATATTCATGGGTCTGAAAGCTTCTGGAATTGTTCTTTCTTCAGAAAGCTGCTGAAAGGGGAGGCTGTGGTACCGAGAGATACAAACGGCTTGAGTTTCAAAGAATGGTTGCACAATACTATAGCATGCTCCACGATCCAACATGGGAGGTATATCTCTAGCTCAATGATATAAAAATGAGTTTGCCTTTGTTTGTGTCATGTGGTTCATCTATTCTTGCTGCTGTTAAGACTTGTTTCCAGTATCAATTTTGCTTGCCAGTCTGGATGCATTGTTAAGGATGCAGGAGTTCTATAACCTTACTGCTAACTGATTCTAGTTCACAAATATTTATTAAGCACAATACAAAATTGTTAGTTGAGTGTGACATGTCATTTCTTCAAGTTTAATTTTTTTTTTTTTTTTTTTTAAATGGTTGTGCTGGGGCATACATTTTTTAGGAACAGTGTAGTGGTTTAGAGCAAGGTATTTAATTGAACTGGCAGCAAGTTAGAAAGAGTGATTGGTGCTATGTCCTATGTGACAATGAAATGCATTGGTCAACAGGTTTTTACCCAACGTACATGTTAGTTTAGATAATAAGTTAATTGGGTTACAATACATATGTTATATCATATGCTCATCTGTGAAAAGATTCAGATACACACATTTGTGCCACAGAAAGGTCTTCACACGCCTCTATTATGATCTTCACACCTTCCAAACACATTAATGTCTTGCACTTTAAGATCATTCAACCAAAACCTCACCTATTCGAATATGATTAGATCAATACCTCACCTATTCGAATATGATTAGATCAATAAGCACACGAGTCCATAAAACCTTTCGATGCAGAGGTAGCTTCTTTCATTCATGTGTTTTGAAATGTGGAGATCGTGTTGCATATCGTGGAAGATTGATTTGGATGATTGATTATGCATTTCAATTGCTGATTAAAAACTTTCGAAGATCCCTAACCTAATTACTGTTTTCAACCACATATACACATATACATGCATAGGGAGAAAGGAGGTTGGGGGCAGGTGGACTGTTTTTCGATATAGCAATCATTAATACCCTCTTTTTGGACTTTGGATTGCTTTTGATCGAGCATTGGAGAAAGGGTTGATAGAAGACAAGCCATGATGATCTCAAGAATCCCACCATTTCTTTCCTTGTTGAACTTGTCTCCTAGTTTCTCTTTTTCATGCTATATGTTTCACTTTTCTTCCGTCCCTGCCTCACCCCCTGCTGTCCTCGTGCGTACACTTTTTCCAACTCTGAAGAAAGAAGACGACTCCATCCCTATATTGGTGCCCATGAAATATAGATGCAGGATTGGAAAAGCATTTTAGGTCACAACCTTCTCCCGCATTTCCCCCGCATCAGCCCAATATTCAGACCTTAGTCCATCTTTATTAGCAACACCCCCCCGCTCTCCTCGTGCACACAATTTTCCAAATCTGAAAGAAGACAACTATCCATCCCTATATTGGTGCCCATGAAATATAGATACAGAATTGGGAAAGCATTTTAGGTCAAAACCTTCTCCTGCATTTTCACCTCATCAGCCCAATATTCAGGCCTTAGTCCATCTCTATTAGCAACACCCGCCATTTACATGATATGAACTCCGCCCCCCCCCCCCCCCCCCCCCCCCCCCCCCCCCCCCCCCCCCCTCTCTCTCTCTCTCTCTCACACACACACACACACACACCTCCTTGAACTTGATCAGTTAAAATCCCTTCTATCCTATATAATTAAAGGTTTATATGGTATGTTGTAGTTCATATTCCATTCACTTAGCAATGCAACTTGGTAGATAGTAATATGGTTCTGAGCATAGTCTGAAATATCGGCCGATTCTGATATATATCGGCAATATCGTATCGGGTTTTGCGATACCCGATATGATGTTAACCCTATAATATGGGCTGATATTCGAGCCAATATGACGGGTATTGTCGATATTAACAACCAATATTAGCAATATTGACACTAAATATTTTTGGCCTATGCCGATACCGAACCTGAGATTTTAAGCCATGCTTCTGAGCTATCAGTAGTGCCAAAAGTTTTGGCTTTGTATACACAAATCAGAGTAGAATTTTTATCATGCACGTTCCTTTGGTGAATTCCAAAATTAGTCATGTTCTGCTGTGTAGCACCATTGTTCTCAGTCTGGTAAGACAATCTTCCTCATGTATCCTCACTTTATAGTCATCTCCCCTGAACATCCTATTCCTCTCATACCAAATATTACGTATAACTGATCTTTTATATGGCGCTTTGGCAAATGTTCATGGTTATTTGAAGTTCAGTCAGTAATAAACATCTTTGTCTCATTCTCATGTGGGAATTTAATTTTTGGAGAGTTTACATAAATAAAGAGTGCACGGGTAAAAAATTGTTTCTGCCCTCCAAATCTGTCATACACACGTCTGATGACTCTGATTTACTGTAACTCCTAACTATTCAAGATTTTTCCTTTTTGATTCCGAATTACCTGAACAGAATGGGTTTTTTTATGGAAGCAAATGAACTGCTTACAGAAACACTGAGGGAAAGACTTAAAAGCATAGCTCCTTGTACCAATTAATCTTGAAATGTTCTTCTGCCAAACTTCACTTGCACACCCTTTCCGGTACCAAGAACCAGATAGATCAAAAGCACTACTTTAACGTCATTTTCTGCAAAATAGCCACCCAGCTTCCATGATGAACTCAATGCATCAGCTTTCTATTTACACATGTAGTACAACTATTCATTGGAACAATGTTGATCATCCTGCAGATGTAAGCAGAGGTCATACCAAAAGGATTTATTAGCTTCATTAACAAGCTCCTATTCATGTATGGCTCTGCATATATTTTGGACCTGAGAATTTGTTTCCTGCGAGCTGAAGCAGTAAGCATTTTCTGCATGCCTTTAAGTTGTTGTTTCATGTTGCAGCAAGAATCAAATATATGAGATATCTATAATCCTGACTCCCAGTTTAAAATAATATTAGAGTCCTGATAACATCATCATCATCTATGTTTTTCTTTCTTTTTTTTCCCTCATGAAAATAGGGTTGGCTGTGGATCAAGGCTCCATAAAAAAGTAGACAATGTTTTACCACCTATTATTGACATGATGTCATCCCTCTCTTAATTAGTGTACCAACTTCTCGCCAAGGAAACCATGGATAAGAGAGGTGCTTGCCATACAACTAATAGACTAGTTGGTGTTTGCTGAATTCTTGTAGACTGGGGAAGAAGTCTAGAAAATGAGGGGAAATGATAAATCTTTTACGGGGAATAACATCAACTCCAAGGGCCAAACAGGCATCCACACAAATAAGAGTCATGGTAACCAAGATTCAAAATCTTGGTATTAGAAATAGTATCATACAGTCTTTTATGTATCATCGTATAGTTTTGGTATCAATAGATTAAAGAGTATCTAAATTAATAAAAATTCCCAAAAAATAGAAAAAACAAACTATGAATTTTTGACATCTTTTTCTTAACTATTAATGACATTTAGATTAAAATTTTAATGTCCTATTTTTCGACTCACTGTACCAGGCTACCAGCATCTTAAAGAATTCTAAGTTAATTAGTTTTCTGTAATTAAAATTAATTATTGGGAACCTTTAATTATGATTTTTTCTGGTAGTTGATAATGTTTAAGTAAGTTTTTCAAGTACCTTATATAATATGATAACTAATATCATAGTAGTTTTCAACTAATGTGGTCTTTGAATTAATAATTTAATTTTCATAAACAATTAAAAAAATTAAATATATACTAATTACATGATTTTGAGAATTCCAATAATCTTCAGCACCAACTTTATCATATAAGTACTAATAACTATTGATATCTCTAAAACTTACTATTTATCACAAAAATGAAAATAGACTAAAATACTTAAAAATGAATGCATACTCGAGCAATAATTAAGGTACACGTCTATCTAGTTCCTAGATGTAATTCTTTGAGTAGGACTGCAATCTCGCACCTTGTATAGGTCTATAGTAAGACTCTAAATTCAAATAGTAACGGACACGGAACGGAAGGGGAAAAACTATGGTTTGTGGAATTTGGAGAATGAAATAGGGTTTCGGGCAATCGCTCTCCCACTCTATGCCTCACGCATAAAGATTTCAAAGAACCTCAAGTAGGGTTTCAAAAGTTTTATCAATAATTTAATGATCTCAAAATGAAATCCTACAAAAGTATTTTATAGACAAAGGTCACGTGCAATATTCGTGTCCTTTTCTTAATCATAAATGAATCTTATTCATAAAAGAACTTAAAAGAAATAATAAAAGAAACCAATAAAAGAAAAGGACTACTATTCCTAATCAAATCCAACTCAAGAACTCCTATACGTCTTCCAAGTCTTGGTTGGATCCCCATCAATTCTCTCCGGGTCGAAACAATCGCTTTTAGTGAATGGCGAAGATGGTATTCCTCCAGCAAGTCGGGGTTAAGATGTTGAAATTCCTCGGTCCATACCCCTGTATGGTCGGAATAAGAGCGTCCTCTCCAATGGACCAAGTAGCACTGGTATCCACCATTTGCTGTTAAAATCACTTCATCTTGTAGAATGTCCTCAATCTCATTAGTCTGATATTTCATATATGGTGTCGGCTGTGGCGGATGAACATGAAAATGTTGTGAGCCCGCTGCTATTGACGACAATGATTAGAAATGACAGCCGAATAGTCGATAGGAGCACGATATGAAGTCAATCCACGTTGAAGACAGGTTAATTTCAAGCTCCCGCGAAATGTTTAACTCATAAGCATTGAAACTAATCCCCTGCAAGACCTTGTAATTTGTAAGGATCTGTACGTCGAGCATGAAGCTTCTTCCAAACCCCGAGAGGGAACCTGACGCAGAACGAAAGGGGAAAGTTAGGATTTGTGAAATTTAGAGAAGAAAATAGGGTTCGGGCTTTGCACTCGGGAGAATCACTCTCCCACTCTATATGCCCAACACATAAAAATTTCAAAGAATCTCAAATAAGGTTTCAAAAATTTTCAATAATTCAATAATCTCAAAATAAAATCCTGCAAGTGTACTTATAGATTAAGGCCACGTGACCTATTCGAGTCCTTTTCCTTTTCATAATCATAAAAGTATCCTAATCATAAAAGAACTTAAAATAAATAATTAAAAAAATCAATAAAAGAAAAGAACTACTACTCCTAATCAATTCCAACTCAAGAACTCCTCCGTGAATACGTCTTCCAAGTCGTAGACAAATCCCCATCACTAACTAGACTCATCCTATTTGCCATTAATGGTTGATTTGGAACCACTCGAGGCATTAAGTTTCTTGTGTGATGTGCTCCATGATTCCTGAAATTAGGTGTCTTCATTGTTCACATTCAATCTGAGAATAACTTAGATCTAAAATATGTTACCTGCCAAGCCTCATGATCGTAAGATACTTTTTCATGCCATGGGAAGGATGTTGTTATGAATAACTTAGATCTGTCCATCACCTTTGTAAAGCAAGAGGTGATAATATAGTGAAGCAAATGTTGGAATGTGAAAAAACCTTAAGAGAAGGTCTTTGTAAGCACATAGTTCTAAAGATGGAAATGGTGGTTGTTGGTTCCTACTGGGGGCGACATGATTCCTCATACCTATTTCAATGGGATGACAACCACGTTACTTTGATGATGGTTCCATAATCATGGGATGATATCTTCTTTTTTTTTTTTTTTTAAAAAAGGCCCGTAGGTTTACATCATAGCCCCATAATAGGAAAAAAGAACACCATATTGGGCGAAAGAAAGTTCGCACGCTCTGCATATACGAATCACAACAATCCAACCCTATATAAACTGCTAATAGCATCCAATATGCACGAATAGGTAGTCGAGCCTAGTGGCCCCCATACCGCTGTGTAATATGTCTCCTTAACGCGTCCTGCAAAAATTTCAAAATCCCCTTGCCCATTGCGGATAGGGAGATTCGAGCTTACAACCTCCTATAAAAGGAGGAAATGTCTTGTTGCTTGAGCTATGCTCAGTTGGATCTAGGTTTGTGCTCGTCTGCTTGAGTTAAGGTTTAAGGACACAAAACGTGTTGGGTATGGCCCTCTGCTAGAGACAGTAAATTACGGTGAAGTACAATAAGGGATGAGTTAGATCTAGGCTATGTTGCAGGGACACGACAACATTGAAATGGACACGTCACGTAGATATGTGGTAATTCTTAAAAATACACATGACCTGTGTGTCCGACACGCGTGTCGAACATGTTTCGTACACGAGACGGCTTCATTGTAGAAGTGTTCGTGCTACATAGGATCTAGGCAGCGAGAAACCTAACAGGTAATTCAGCATGAGTCCACCTTTAATTCCTCATGGGAGCATTATGGAAGTGAAAAAAAACACTAGAAATAACTTTATGAAACTTTATTGGCATCTTCCTTGATGCACGACAATGTGAATGTTAGAAGATTGCATGCTAAACGTCAGAACCAAGGGCTTTCTAGTGCACAATTGCTTTGATCATCCTGTTCACCTTTCTTAGTACAAGGGTGATCAGTTCAGACTTGGCTTTGAAGTGAGTTCTCTTGGAGGAATTAAATTTATTAAAGTCTCTGCCGCTACACCAAAACTCTGAAGTTAGGTGAGAGTTGAGGTATTTATATTTTAATACGTCTTTATAAGTCGAGCGCCCTTTTTATGGGTCGAAACCTGGGATTTTTAGCACAACTGTATTTTTATTTTGAAATCGCTTTTTGCGCCCAGTGGGAATTGAATTCAAATTGCTCTGATACCATATTAAAGTCCATGTCACTACACCAAACTACGAAGTTAAGGTGAGGGTTGAGGTATTTATATTTTAACAAGATTGATAATAGATTTCTAAGGATTGGAGATTTATTGTTCCATCGGCAAATTGATCTAAAGTAGTTCATGGTGGACATTGTTCTTTCCTTTTTCTTTTTGGTTGGGGTGTTGTGGATAAAATCTTTCCTTTTTCTTTTTGGTTGGGTGTGTTGTGGATAAAATTCCATCTTTGTCAGTAAGTGTGGCCACATGAAAGAAAGATCTAATTATCACTCCATTAGATTCATAATGCTTCCACTCTTTGATGCCAGAAGGTTTACTCAGCTCGAAGCAATTCATCTAATTTGATCAACAACTCTGTATTTTGTGAGGTTTCTAGTGAAGGTTTCTTTCCTTTGGATGCTTGCAACCTCTTCTCTATGTTTTATAATTTTATGAGTTTAAGTTTCAGAAATCATCTCAATGCCCTTTAACAATGCTTTCTTTGCTTCTTCTTGGAAGGTCACATCATTGTTATGACTGCATAGGGCCAACAAATCTTTGACTGTCTGCAGAGTCACATTTTGCATCAACATCGCTGCAAATTTAAAGTCATTTGCTGCTTCTTTACTGATTTTTAGAGACAAAATTTAGTTGTCTTCATTTCTGGGAGATGGTGAAACATTTGCTTGGGGAAAGAGCTTGAACTGTAATGTCGCAGTATTCATCTAATCTTTCTCTAATGTGTGTATGAAGTTGGCTGTTAGCAAGTATAAGATGCATCGTAATACCAAGATAAGTCGAGTTGGAGGAACTAAGAAAACAAGTCAAAAGCATGAATTCAGGTCCATGAAATATGAGCCCTTTTTAGTATTCAATGTATAGCACTTAGTGACTAAAACAAAGACAAGGATTTTTAATAGAGGGATACGATGGACAAAACATTGTATGAGGATTTGCTTCTATGTTGCTGGGCCGGTTCCACCGAGATGTATTTCCTTGAACTTCAGCAATTATTATATTGCAGGGGAAAGAAGAGCTATTGAAACCTGGTTTTGCTGAAGCAAGATCCCACCTGGGTGACTGTTGGTGTGTACAATTACATAGCTCTATAAGTTAAGGTGAGGATGGTGAGACTGTGTTTCTGAGGATTTTTTTTTCCGATGTGAAAAGGTGGGAAAACTTGCTTGAATGAGTGCACGTAAATGATGAACTAGTATAATAGTCCCTTTTACTTCTACATCTTCAAACAGTTCCAACTGGGAACATTGTATCTGTGAGCAAAGCTGGAGGAACGCTTCTTGTTTGGATTACTAAAATTGCAAGTTCATGGAGTCATCCAGTTAGGAAGTAGTATAAAATTTATGCCTTTTCAATTCATGTAGGAGATGCTGAGGTTAGATCGTCACTGGTGCTAGTCAGGTTGCTAGAGTTCAAGTTTCTATCGTCACACAGCTTTGTTCCCTTAAAAAGTAGTCGGAACTTGGAAGAGAGTTTGATCTGAATATGAAAGAACTAGAATCAACTGCACAATAGTTGGGTCCGTGAACTGTTTAATCTCTTTTTGCTTACTGTTCATGTTTTCATGGCTGGTGCTTAAGTTAAGAGGTCAGCCCAAGTTTGCATGCAGGCTTTCATCGCAGGCTGTGCATTTGTAATTTTTGGCATCTGAAAAAGATCTGCTCCTTCCATGTTTATCTCTAGACTCGTAGTTGAGTGAATTATTGACTGGTTGGTTTAAGTGGGTAACTGAAAGATAAGTAAGGAGTGAAGGTTGAGTAAGATAGTTACTAAGATCAGATTTTTCATGACTTGCTGCTAATCGTTGTAGTGGGATATGTGCCTTAGTTCATGGATTTGAACTGCCAACAGAACTTTCCTCTAATGATCTCTCCTTAGGATTGCTTGCCATGGCTAAAGATCCCTTCCATGGTGATACCTACATGGCATTCATGTAGATTGATATGGTGCTGCGTCAGATGGAAAGGCTCATGCAGAATGAGCCAGCATGGGCTTTTATAGCTTTCCAATAATACAATGACAGGTGTGCTGACCATGGCATATCAGGCAAAGGTCAAAGGTGTGTTAGAAAGTGCAGTGGCATGTTAAGTGGGAGGAGGATTTGATGAAGGCAGTGTCCATAGTGTAGGCCCAGAGGTCGGGAAGTATGACCTTGTATGAGAGTTTGACCTGGAGGACATATTAGGTGAGATGATGGTTGATAAGGCATGGACCTAGTTGGATCTTCTAGCCCATAGGCATGAAGGGGCATTGTCACATTTCAGATTCTGCTGGCTTGAAAGTGGAGTAGTTTATCTCTTAACACTTCATAAAGTCTTCATCTTTGACTATAAAACCAGATACTTTTATGGCTTCCATTCACTCAATGTGTAGGATGAGGGGACAGATCTTGTTCCTCCAAGTTGGTCCATGAGATTTAAATTGGTTTGTATTTTAACTCATTTATCCAATAACTAATAATTAAAAGATCCATCAAATTTTATACCTTATTGCTGTCCCTTTCTCGAGTTCCATATGCAACCCAAACTCAATGAGAGATGAGCTCCTCAATTAACAAGATTGACCCCTCACCAGAAGCCACCAATGACTCCAAATAAACAAATTAATTTGTATGGCATTTCTTTAATTAATTGTTTGTATTTGTTTAATCAAATTTATATTTTTAAATTCACTTGTATTTTGTTTTACATTATATATTAGATACTAATATTTTGTTTTATTGCTAGGTATATCACTTGTTATTTGGATTGATTTTGTTCTGGTCAAAGTTACATTACTAGATATCTGTATCACCGTGTCCTTTTTTTAACAAATTTGCCATGACCCATGTTTGTGTCACGTCCTGCGTATGTTATTCCTTACTTTATAGTTATAGATCTTCAAAGCGCGAGTATATTTCATCAAGGAGATAACAAGTAGAAGTGGTATTTTCAATAATTGTGCAGAAAGTGCAAAACTTCAGAAACTTCTATATTCTTCTGGATATATGAAGAAAGTGCAGAACCTCTGATGCTAACGTCTTTGGATTGCTTCTTTCTACTACTAAGATAATTGCCAAACAACCATGTACCAGCTTTGAGAATCTTGTCTTCATCCGCCTAGGAAAAGGGAACAAGCTAAATATTCACATATCATTGTCAAACAACTGTCAACCACCTGTGAATCTTTGGCTGCTTCCAGGAAAGGAGACAAGCTAGGAAAATGGTTTAAACATCCCCCACTATTTGCCATCTTTGAGTCCCAGACTCTTGTGCAACCCGCAAAAAAGAAATTTCCTGTACCTGACTGTTCTATTTGTCAGTGCTGTATTTTGGAATCAGGGTTCTAGAAATCTCGGTTTCATTGGGATTATCCTCTGACAAGACGGGAGATTTGATGTTTTTTTATCTACCATAGTTTTGAGTAGGGATTATTTCATTGAGTGACGTTCTGGTGAGGCTTGTGATGTTGATGGCACACAGAGAAGAGGGGGTGGGCGATGTGTCGGGGGTGGGAACTGGGAAGATCAGGGAAATTCAGGTGAGGTTTGTGCTGTTCAAGGCATAGAGCTCAGGGTTGTAGTTGTTCAACAAACTCAATCAATCTCGGGCGACTAATAATCATGTCAATTACAATGATAGAACATGACAATTTTGCCGATCTCTTCCACGATTTTTGAAATTTCAAACGAGTAACATAATGGATCACTTGCTGAAGCTTAGTTGCATTCAGTGTTTTTCTTTTTTTAGCAGGGAGCTTATATTCTCGTTTTTGCCTCTCCCTAGTTCTATCTCAATGCTTGCCTCTGAAAATTTTTAATTCTAGTCTTGTATAAACTCATGAATTCTGTCAACTTCAGATCACAGCGCTCCTTATGACTGTACCAGACATCCAATCTTTTCCACATTTTATAATGCATCTCTGGTTCTGTGTTATTATCTTTCGTACTGATGATATGATTTCACGAGTTGAACTGCAGGTTGTCGATGGGTGCCTCCCCGTAGCGGATGTCGAAGAGGAGTTGAGAGGGCTTGTGTCGAAGCAAATAGCCATTTGCCGGGGGGGAAGCCTCTCACCAATCTTTGGTTTTTCTTAATACTTCCTCTCTTTGCAAATATTTCTCTATGTCACTTTATCTGCTTGATATAAAATGTGACACTGATCATAACATCGATTTCACAAAAGACGAACCATTTACTAAAGATCTATTTTTCTGGAGATTGGCTGAAGGAAAGATCATGGATTGTTTGGAAGAAAATCAAGTTTGGTTTTGGGGCAGAGCTTTCGATCTTTTCCTTTTATTTTTACTCCGTATGTTGTGATTTCATGGAGTTCCACATCTACATTGTAACAGTTCAGTTACTATGAGTAACGTGTAATGTATGTAACATTAATATCATAGTTCATCTGAGGGATTTTTACACAAGGGCTTGTTTGCTTTGCAAATTTGCGGGGTGGAATTCTGAAAAATCCACTGTATCTAGCATATATCAACAGAGTGTGTTTGGTTGTATCTTTGTTTGTGGGGAAAAAAAAATTCTTATGGGGTCTATTAAAATCATTGCGGTTGTACAATCACAGTGAGTTCACAGCAATCGTCGCACGGGTGAAAGGAAACACCGTGAATTCTCTCGTTCACTGTAGCTGAAAAGGATTTCTGCTTGATTTGATAGTTGGGCAGAAATCTGAAATTTGGCTTTGAAACAAACGATGTCCTAACAGGATTCGTCTGAGAATTTTACATTAGGGCCGTTTGTTTCGCGTAAAACTCCGTAATTCGTAAATGACTTATTACCCAGTTACAACTACGGCGCTTGTTTGGACTGTAATTCGTAAGACTTATGTAACTCAACTAACGCTCACTTGCAACCCAGTTACCACTCAATTACAGCCCAGTTACAGTTAATTTTGTGGTCATACAAATTGTAATATTTTTTTATATTAATATTAAAAATTTTAATATTTAACTTTTTTAATATTTATTTGCAGTATTAAAACTTTTAAAATTACCAAATTGTTAATTTTGTGGTCAATTTTTTCACTTACAACTTATATATCACGACGACCAAACACCGTAAAGTACAATACACTTTCCCACTTTACAATTTTATATTACCAATCAAACACCGTAAAATTTACATACATGTAACTCATTTACAATTGTAAAACACTTTACCAATTACAACTACGAATTACGGCTAGTTACGATAACCAAACAGACCCTTAGTAGATTTGTCTGTAACCGTGACACATTGAGTAGTGAATACTGTGTTGCAATGCCAAGTGTACCGAGAAGACATGATCATGTCTGACTGTGTATTTACTTTTCTATATTTAGAAATAAATTATATTTATATTTCTGGTTTCCTCGGGTACTAGTTTGAGACTGGCATAGGGGGGCGAATAGCTGTTTCCAGCGGAGGAGAATCTAGTACTAGTGAAATTTAGACCTAAGTTCTCTTTTTCACTGCAAAGAAAGTGTCTAGCGTTAGGATCACACTTGTAAAAACGGTTGCTATTTATATATTAAGAATATAAAAATATAAGGTTAAATTGCACGATACCTCAAAGTTTTGTCAATATTGCATATATATACCCTATTATTTTTTTTCCTGAACTTAAAATACCTTATTCTTTATTTTTTTTACTCCACACTTACACTCGTACATAGTTAAATTGTAAAAGTTGAAGACGATAATGCCCTTAGAATGAAAAAACTCACCCCGCAAATTATTTTGCGGATTGTTTTTTACTTCATCTGCAATATATCCTCACTCAAGAGAAAAATATTAAAACTCTAAATCTCTAACCATATCACATATTTTTAATTATTTATCTTAGCACCTTTATAATATTATAAATTTAGTTATTTTTTAGTTACTTAATTATCAACCAAAATGGTATATTGACCAATTCAACAAATCTCGACTAAAGTCTATTTTTCTTATATATGTGACATTTTCTTTTTCTAACTTTCATTCTATGCAACCATTTGAAGCAATTTACCTATTAAAACTAACCAATTTATCTCAATATCCAAAGTTAGATTTCACAAGCCTCTGGTTCATTACAACTCGCATAGATCTCTCAAGGACCAGAGTTAAAGATTCAAAAAATTTGGCCCGTAACAACTCGCTTCACAGGTTTTTTTTTTTTTTTTGACTCAGAATGAACAATTGCAAATTCACATTCAAATAGTTAATTTCAGGCTACGTTTTATATATGTGAAGTTCAATGTTAATATCAAACTTGTGTCAGTTTTCATAAAACATGTAACACCTCAGGTTATTAAACCCCAATTTAATAATACAATTTAGGGTTAATAAGACTATATAGAGTATTAGGAAAATTATGATATTGATTAATTGTGTATGTAATACATTTCAATAATTTTGAAAATTTGTAAGTGGTGTATAAATGTACATATATCATAATTACTGTTAACATATTATTTCAATGTATAGATATACTAGCTTATACATGGAATATATGAAATTAGTCAACATTCTATAGAATATTTTAATCTTTAGAGTTAGTGGAGAGAGTAGGTGTGCCTGGGAGGAGAGATCAAGAGTTTAGATTTTCTTGATTTGAGAATTGGACACTTGGATGAGAGGAGGGCTATGGCAAACTTGTAATAATAGATGAGATGGGATCTCAAATCATGAACTCTTTTATTCTCATCTTTATCACCAAAACTCTCCATGGCCAAGCCCTAGAACCTCAAAATCAGATCTCCTTTCTAATACCCTCTCAATCTCTGTCTCTTTCTCCCCTATCTCTCTCCCCCTCTCGGATTTGGGCCAGTGGTGGCGTAGGGGGCTGCGCGCGCAGGCCACGGCCAGGCAGCTTGCAGAGGCATGTGGCAGCGCACTGGAGGGGTGCAGCAACCCCTTGACCCTCACCCCTTCCTCCTTTGGTATGTGTGAATGAAACCCTAAAAAGAACCCTATCTCTCTCCTTCTTGTTTTCCCTTTATAATTCAATTTCTTTCTCTTTTCTCTGGTGATGGCCAGCCATGACATTTGGCAGCAAAGCGGAGATACGGTGACTTCGAAGAGGAGGAGGAGAAGCCATAGGTGAGGGTTATCTTTCATCTTCATTCATGTTTGATTTATAACTTTTTCAGATCAAGAACAAATCTCAGAATTGGTTCTAATTTCAGATTTAGATTCGTCTATATCTAGATTTTGATTTATTCATGGTGATTGCTCTTGATTATGTGAGGGAGAGATCTTTGAATTTTTAGATTTTGTTTCAATACCAAATATTGATTCATCCACTTCTAAATCTTAATTTAATTATGGTGTTTACTCTTACTTGTGTGTGGGGGAGCCTCTTACCCATTTCTTCAACAATAGTTATGAATCGCCAATAGAAATCTGATTTTTGTGTTGTTAATTAGACGAAAAGAATTATGGTATAATTAAACTAAGAAGGAGATGGTGATGATGGATCAAGTTTATACTAGGGATTATAAATGTTTAAGTTTGTAACTTGATTATGATTAAGATTATAAATATTTAAGTTCCTAATTTGCTTATGATTTTAATTTAGGTAAAGAAGTTAAAAGAGAAATTGAAAATTTAATAGTTTGGGGCTCTCTTGAAGCGGGTATGCAAATCTATCCAATTTTTGTAACCTGTAAATTTGGTTTCAGTTCGTCAGAGTATTATGAACATAGCGTATCATGTGATATATCATTGAAAAGATGATCAAGTCTACTTTCTAACGACTCTTATCACGTCCTTATCGTAGTCTGTACAAAAAGTTACTATTGAAACAAGTCTGACTGGTCAAAATTACTGTGTTACAAAACTTGTGCATGACAGAAGAATTTCTGTCTATTTAGAACTATTTATATAACTGAAGTAGGTCATGTAATATGTCATTAGAAAAATAATTAAGTTTAGATTTTAGTGGAGTTTCTTTGTCTTGTTTTGATGTCAAAAAATAAAAGGTATGATAAAAATACTGTCGGTTGTCCTGACGTACAGGATCGTGGAATGTTATTTGAACAACAAGTTTTCATCTAATTACCACTGATGGATTGAACTATATATAGTATATGATATACCGTTCGAAAGATAAGAGAGTCTACCTTTCTGTGGTCTTACCATGTCGCAATCGGGTATCTGTGATATGGGTTACCGTCAAAATACTACTAAGTGTTCAAGTTAAGAATTCTACAAGAGTTCGATTCGGGTAATTGATAGAATTCAAACATATATGTATTGATAGTAAAGAGACTATATGCCTTATGAACCAAGAACTTTGTGAGAAATTGTTTAACTAAGTGACCAATGTAAACCCCACTTCTCGTAAAGAAGATGTTAGCTTGAAACCCAATCAAATGATAATACATGAGAATATACCGGCATATGAAATAATCCAATCACATAAACTTGATAATATACAATTAACGAACCTAAATTAGCACATAGTGCGGACTTGAATTACCTGGACAAAGATTTCATGTGTGATAGATTATTACTAAATAGTTATATAGCTGAGCTCACAACTTAGACCATCATATGCCGAGTATACTAAATTGATTATGTGAAAACTGAACTTACCAATTTAATCAAATACATAGTAATCAGAAATTTGACATAATTATGATCATAAAACTAGAGAACTATTTCTAATTGTGTAAGAAAAATCTTATATGAATTGAATGGCTAAGTGAGTGTTGTATTAATTATTATAGCATGTAAAGGAATAGTAAGAAAACTTGAGAATTTTTAATCCTTCCTATGCCATCAGGTCAATAGAGAATCTAGTGATGTATTTCATAAATGGTGGGTATTCTAACACCAATCTCATTATATTAAAAAGAATATGAGATCTTGATTGAGCTATGTTATGATAATTTAAATTTTATCAATGACTGTTAATAATCATGAATGCAGAATTACTAATTCCAAACCCCTCATGGACAAGGCGGTGCCAAGAGTGCGCGCGCGCGTGTATCATCAAGGTGATGGATTCACTATTCTTAGTATTCTAAACTAAATCAACTTTAAACCTCTAAATTTTGAACCATATGTGTGTACGGTTGTAGGGCAACAGGCGGATTGGTGTGAGTATGAATATTAAGTAGAAATAAGTATGAACTAAGATACAGTTAACAATTAATGGACCAATTATAATAATCGATATATGCTATTTGTGATTATTACTTGATTACTATGGATGTGGATATGTGTGTGGTATTTGGACATATACGTTGTGATATATCGTATAACCAGAGAAATTGGTAACTTGTTGATGATTGTTTATTGATTGATATGCGTAATGACAAGTGTATGTTTATATGATGTATTGATATGTTGTGGTATGACAGAGTTATGTCAGAATATATGGTGGAGTATGTGGTGGAGTATTAACTATATAATTTTCGTGGCGGATAGGGGGTGTGCCTAATTATAGTACTTTCATCTATTCTTGGCGGATAGGGGTGTGTCCGAATGATATATATTATTGAAAATGAAGAGCTCATGTTTGCATATAAGACCAAGTAGTAGTAATTGATTTTATTGATTGATTGATCTTGTTTGTGTATGTAACCATGTATTGATAGTTGAGTACGGGTGATCATCATACGACTTATATTGCATACTAAATATGTACTACTCAAGTGAAAATACTATGAATCTGCATCAAAGATCAGATACTGATATTGACAACTATATTTATTAACCAAGTGACTTAGTATGTGCCTTTTTAGTAAATCAATCCCCGTGATGGGTAAACACTTGAAATTATACGAACTTGATTATGTGTGGTATACCAGTAAGTACATGAATGTTATGTAGTATTGAACTTGCGTACGTATGTGACACGTGTTGTGTATACACAAGATGAACCAGGGAATAAACTACAAGTGATCAAGTATATATGTAATATGATTTAGTTACTGTGGTTAGTGTACCACCATGTGCAGCATATGAGAGACGTGCATACATATATATAATATGATTTAGTTAGTGTTGTTAGTGTACCACCGTGTGCAGCGTATGAGATACATGTATACATATATATAATATGATTTAGTTAGTGCGGTTGGTATACCACCGTGTGCAGCATATGAGATACGTGTATACATATATGTAATATGATTTAGCTAATGTGGTTGGTGTACCACCGTGTGCAGCATATGAGATACGTGTATACATATATGTATATGATTATGTGACACGCAAGTACATTTGTGATAATTATATTATATGAATGGATAAACTGTATTTATATAGTATGATCGTGGTAGGCGCACTCCGTGCATGATATACGAGATATGCACGTGATAGAGATTATATAAGATAAACTTAATGCTAATTTATAATTTACTGAGAAAAAACTTTATTGAACTCATGGGCCCTATAATATGTAGAATGGAAACAAAAAAAGAAAAAGTTAAAGAAAATTTACGAACAACAGAGTTGGACCGCTCTTGGGAATTATAGAGACAATTGTCGTGATCGTTACATTATGAAATATCATCGACTTCTTGTCTCTCTCTCATTCTTCTACACTTGCCTTATTACTGGGATCATCATGCTTCATATGGATTATGTTTATCATCTCCTGATTTTCTTTTGACTTTCTTCACTGAGCTGTCGAGCTCACTCCCTCCTATTTTCATCTTTTCAAGTTGCGGCGAGATGAGGTTGAACTTAGACTTCGGGTTGTGGAGAAGTTTCATTATAAGTAAATGTATTGCAGATATAGCTATGTGTTAAGATTTAAAAAATCCTTGTTGTACATGCTCATAACCTTCGTTGATATGTACTTGTAGCATGTATTATTTTGTTAAATATATTGATGTAAAGATGAGGTAGTTTGTAATGACTATGGTTAGTTGGAGTTATAGTAGTTCTGAGTTATATTGTGAATACCGAAAGGGGTACTCTCGAGCACATATTTAAAGTGAAATTGGTAGCGAGATTTATCTGCTTAATGGATTTGATAAGTAGGCGATGTCAAGCTGAAATATTATTCTGACTGCGTGGTGGATTATTAAGTTTGATTTATGTAATTGGATAGCCACGTAGGCTGAGATTGGTACATACTGTATTTGGGATAAATGAATAAATACAAAGGAGATGCTGCCGAATTTTTTAGAAATTATAGATGATTATGATAATCTCTTGATTTATAAGGATGTTTATGTTAATTGAGGTTAATTGTATTAGGATCGTTACAAAATAGATGTTTCCTTGATAAAAAACTTGGTGGTTTAATATTAGAGATGATGGTGCTGAATTTGTGATGTTTTGATTGAAATGAAAGGTTCAGCTTAATGATATTTGTTGGTGTTGTTGGATAGGATCTTGTTAATTACTGTCTTATAGTTTTGCTTTTGGTGATTGGTCTTGGAGTCTAGCAGTTTTGAATTTTTTTTGATATCTTAATATTTTTTTTCTTTGTTTTCAAGCTTTATCTTAGCAATTCTGTGACCAGTCTTTTATTAAATTGTGCACTCAAACTGTACAGATTGTGAAAAGAATAATATTTGATTGCAGTATCTTTGAACTATTTTTAGTTTTTCTATTATTAAATCGATTATCCACCATAAGTGAAGTGACTTACTATCCTTTTAAAATAATAATTTGGTTGTTGGAGAAGAATTTTTCAATTGATATGCCAATAAAAAATAAGGTAAATTGGTATTTTTAAAAATATTTTTGAGTGATATATATGCGGTACCTAAAAAAAGGAATTACTACACTTTTTTTGTGTTAAATTGCTATTTGAAAGAAAGATGAAAATAAAAAGTAAAAGAAGTAACTATAAATTATGGATTGGCTTAGGGGTAAAATTGTCCAAGTGAGAATATTTTGTATGGAGTTGGGACGAAATTATAATAGAGTGTAGCAAATTGCTAAATTTTGAAAACAATAAGGTATTTAAGTGCAAGATAAAACACAATAAGATATTGTAGTGGTCGGATTTTGACCCTCATCAAGATCGCGACAAGTGTCCCACCTCCTAGGGGCATGTAGGTCACCTAGAGGGGGTGAATATGTGACGTGCTAATCTAATGCCAAATAATGCGAAATTAAAAACTAATATGCAAATTAAAACTATTATACTAACACACAAAGTATAACTAAAGAGTGAAACCGAATTTCCGGTGAAGGGCTCTGTACTTCTCCTCAAGATTCCTTTAGATCAAGAATTGAGGTGCTACTATAACTCTCTTGATTTAATACTAGTGTGAGCACAAACTATATCAAGCATTGAAGATACGAACAATATGGGAGCATGAAAGATATCAAACAATCCATGCATATATATTTATCAATCGTGCTCAAGTAAATATCAAGCATATAAAGATGAAAGTTATAAGAGCAAGCAAGATAAAAACACAAGTGAGAAAAAGATGAGTAATCTCATACACGAGAGACTTGTTTCGAGGTTCGAATCACTTGCTCTACATCCTTGCCTTTACCACAATGAAGAATTTTCACTATAATTGATCCCGCAAGATCACTCGGTGCCGCAACACCTACAATGAGCTCCCTCAAGAACTCTTGGACCCGCAAGTCCTTCACTTGTTCCCGCAAGAATAATACACCACACGTACCAGTAAGTTCGCCAAGGTCGCAACTTCCAACTTCTCTTCAATACAAAGTTGAAAACTTTGTGATCACTTCTTGATCACAAACAAACACTTTCACATACAAGTATTCTAGAGAATGGATATAGTAATAGATAGCTCAACCTTGTGTGAGAAAACAAGATAGATTTTGTGGTGAAAAAACTCAAGAAAATGCTTTTGAAAACTCAAGAGAATCACTCTTGAAAAACACTCTTTATGATATGAAAGTTAAGCTCTAAAACTTATATAGAAAACTCTATGGAAGATAGCAAAAACTAGCTCCAAAACTCCTCAAAAAATCTTATTCAAAACTGGCCAAAAGACCCTTTGTAACGGCCCCAGGTTTAATTACCTCAAAATTTTATGATCATCATCCTTATTGCTGTTAATCAGAATATACTAAAGAAATTTCGGCAGCATCTCCTCTGAAATATAGACTCCATCTCAATACAATAATTAGATTTCGGCTAACATCAGCCTACTTATAGATCTCATTTTCGTCATATAGTTCACCTCAAGGTTCATCAAATAAACATATACAGAAGAGTGCTTCCCTGATACACTATTCTAACTCATAGTGATTAATAACATCAGAGTTTATAAAAGGATTTACATGCTACAATAAGTACATACGTTATCTCAGGAGAACATCCTTACAGCTCTAAGTTGAACCTTCGCCTTGTCATGACCTGAAAATATCAATCTGTGGTGGGGTGAGCTCAGCAGCTCAGTGACTGAAGTCATTAAAAATAGAGTTTGTATGATATTACCATTGTACTTCAAGTATTATGCAGTTGAGCGATATCAAAAAAAATCAGTTTCAATACTTTCCACTTGTGGTTGATACTGCGGCTTATGAATCATAGACTCTTTCTATTATCTGATACTGTCTCTATGTATTTTTCTGTGTACAGTGACCAATATTTCATTAACATACAATCTCAATGATTTTATAATACTTGACCTACTCGTTAGTCTCTTATAATCACCTTTCCGGTTTCTAGTTTGAAACATGTTCGTATTTCATATATAAAGTCATGGTCACAACACCACTCTTAGAGAGCCTAATCTTACTCACTAGATTAGTTACAGTTCAATATTGCACCTACCCCAATATACATAAGACATCACACACTACTCATGATAGTATCCAATTATAATTGTGTTCATACATGAAGAAATAGGAGATACTCACATCTATATACTGGATGTCACAACAATCTATTTACCCGATGTCGTAGACTACTATATGCATACACTAGGTGCCATACATATTAATATCCTTAATTTGGATGTCATAAACAATCACATCCATATACCGGATATCATAAACAATCATATGCATATACTAGGTGTCATACCTATTAACATCCATAATTCGGATATCATAAACAATCATATCATATATTAGGTGTCATACCTATTAACATCTAAAATTCGGATATCATAAACAATCATATCCATATACTAGGTGTCATACCTATTAACATCTATAATTCGGATATCATAAACAATCATATCCATATACTACGTGTCATACCTATTAACATCCATAATTCGGATATCATAAACAATCATATTTATATACCGGATAGCATCAACATAAAATATAATCTGCCCTTCGATCACCTCCGGTCCAACCCGGTCCCTTCCTCCAATACGTTTACCACGTATTATTCTCCCCTTCGTCACCTCTGGTTCAACCCGGTCCCTTCCTCCGATACGTTTATCACGTATTATTCTCCCCTTCGTCACCTCCGGTTCAACCCGGTCCCTTCCTCCGATACGTTTACCACGTATCATAACATGTAAATATCATATCTTTCATGTAATAACCACATGCAAGGATCCATGAGACAATAATAACATAAAGGATTCACAAGATTCCTACTTTACATGATGCCAATATTAAGAAAGACATTAACATGTATAAGTAACCACTTATTAAACTAACAACATGCAAGCCTTTTCAAGATGACCAACATGTTATATCACTCCAATATATGTGTATCCAAATATATGCATGAAGTCAAGTATGATGTTCATTCATAAAACTATTCCTTTTTAAGAGGCATGTGTTAGACTACTATGCATACACAATAACATGTCGATCATGCACTCATGCAAGCGTTCAACTTAATGATCCCCAATATCTTACCGGTCAAGTTCTGACTCGTAGTACCAGTATTCGCTTTTTCCTATCATAATACTTATTCACCATTTATCATTTAATTAACAGTCGGGATTAGTCATCATTTGCCTCTTTTATCCTCAGGCAAACTGCCTATTAATTACAACTTGATCTAAGTCAGAATCTTCTCATTACTTCTGATACAAGTGATAGTTACACGACAATTCTGATATTAATGAATTATTACACTTTCAATATCATAATTATCCTTTATTTCAAGTAAGGACTGGTTTTAGTACTTTTATTTGGTACTGCCTAAATTTATCCCAGGTTCCACCAATACTGGTGTTAACGCTACTGACTTCTATATGGCATGTTTTGTTGTTGCTTACTTCTATCTTCTAGTTTCAAACCACACAGTCATTTACTAGCCAAATCATCATCTACGTTCGCATATGAATCAAACCACACACAGATATATATACATGCGTAAACATATACATATTACTTACCAATACCGGATTACTAATCTCATTGACACGACACTCAATCTTTCGTCTGTATTACTACTTTTAATTTTTAAGGTAATTATCTAACTCTTACCGGTTAGATATAATCGGTGTCACTATAAAGATGTGACTTTCAAGCTTAATAGGGGATTCCGATGTTCTGCTAAATCAATTACAAGAATACTTAAAAGTCTCCCGTGTATCGAGTAGGCATACTAAAATACTTGTTCAATACTATCGGTATTTGTTTTGTTGATATCGAATTATCCATCATAATCGATATACTTAATATTAAGTTGTCAGATTTATTCAATACTGACTCTAACAGGTTTTTTACAGTTTAATTACTCACTTGATACTTATACACCATCATCGGTCACCCATTATCTGATAATCATCAGACCGTATCTTATTTGGCAGTTTTTATTAATAATCATTAATCGCTAAAAGTACAATATCCACTTATGTGTTCTGCTTCAAAGGTTTTATTCTTCCACCTCTCATTGGGTTCGATAAATCTTAGTTATTTATCTATCAAATTGCTTTCAGTTGCTACCGATTAACAACTTAATCGATATATAATCATGTAGGTCACTAGCTGACCCTTGCTGCCTCATGTGTACTAGTTGATACACAAAATCACGTTATGAGCGTATATATCATGAAACACAACAAATACGAAAATAGTATTTGCAAGATTAATACTCAACATATTACATAATATTTGAGTATCCCGTAAACTTAGCTTAACAATAAGCTTTTGATATTCAATTTACTTATCAAGTATGTCCGGTAGAGTTAGGAATTCAGTTGCTCTAATTCATTTCATTATCAATTACTTGATCAGTTCCATCATCATCGGTTCACGTTCACAGTTATTAATTTACCGAAATATCTGATCCCATCCGAGTTATCAATTTTAACAAAACCTTCAATACTTTAACCAGTACGCTATTTCTATCGTACTGCATCAATTACACATGTCCCATTTAGCAGAGTTTTCTATATCACGGTCATATCGAGTTACTCGAAGATAATTTCTAATTTCATTTGTTTAGTTCAATTCTATTATCAACTTCGGATTCTACTTATACCAGTATCAACATAACCAATTCTATAATTATCCGATCATGGTTGATGGGTCTCAAGTGATCTTTTATCTTAACTGATTTCTATTTATCTCTTATATTAAAATAAACATTCATGATCTGTAATTGATTCCCGGTTGCCACTGTTTAGTCCGCTCACCGAGTATACCGGTCTTAACCAAGTGCCATCCGATTATTATTATCCTTAACTATTACTTTCATAACAGATTGGACACCACTTGCATATAATATCGATCTTCATTTAACTATCATCATTATTATATTAATAACAATACACATGCAATCACAGTGTGTAATGGAATCGGAGGTAAACTTTACCCACTTAATGACTTTCAGGTTGAGTGACATCAATATTCATCACAGACGGGTAGATGGTATTAACCAAAATTTATACTTTACCATTTCTATCAGACCCAGCACTTAATTGTTCGATTCTCAATCCTAGTAAATACTCGCAACATATACATGATGCTTAGAATTTCACAAACACATAACTTATGTGTCATACGCCTATGCGCAACCATTTTAATACACTTACAGACTCTTAATGGTCATGTTATACGAATTTTAAATAACAATTCTCAATTTGGTATCATACCCGTATTAGGTTCTCACACTGATATACATAACATATCCGTGAGTCATTATCCGGATACTCTACTTGGATTTCGGTTCCACAATACCAATTCACTTTTACAATAACTGTCATAATCATCTTTTTAATTACGTAATCTCTTAGTTTCAATGAAACTATATTATCATTAATTTCCCAACAACAATTATTTCTAAATTGGGGAAAAAAGATTAAGTTAGGACTTCCACTCACCGGGTATACCGATAATTTTGAACACCCAATACCATATACTGATACACCAGATGTGTAGCTCTCGTTTTCACAATCACAACGGCTCAAGAATCGTCTGAATCCGACTTCGGATGGCCAAGATATCGTTCGGAAACCAAAACCAACATAAAAGGTTAGATACGTAATAACTGAAAATATTTAGGGGGCTGTTTGTAATTTTTTAGGTCCACAAAGTAATTTGTAATTCCACAGGGGCTAAAATAAAATTTTACCTTTTTAAATGGAAACGGGTTGGATTCTTAACGGGTTGGGTTTTAAACCCAAACCGATGGGTTTTCAAACCCAATAACAGCAGCAGCAGCAGCATGCGCTGCTGCTGCTCGAGCGCGCACGGGCCGGCCTGGCCGGCCCTGTCCGGTGCCGTCGCAGCCGACGCGGCCTCCAGCACCGCTCCGGCGCTGCTCGCCGCCGGAGCTCGGGAAGAGAGAGAGAGAAGACGAGGGAGAGAGAAAGAGAGAAAGGGTGGGGGCATGTTGCTCCCCCCACCACGCCGCCCGGCCGCCGCGCCTGCCCCGCGCCGCCGGCGCCTGGCCGGCCTCCGGCGTGCCGCCGGTCAACGCCCCAGAGAGGGTGAGAGAGAGAGAGAAAGAGAGAGAGAGAGAGAGAGAGAGAGAACGGGAGTGAGAGAGAGAGTGAATGTGGAGAGATTTTATCTCTCTCCTCACCCCACCTACTCCTACCTACTCCCACCTACTCTTCATACATCCCATACCACCCATACTCCATCAATCATAAACTTTTTTATTTTATTTTCATTTTTCTTTCTTTCTTCATTTTCCCAACTTGTTTAATATAATCATAAATAGGTATGAATACCAATACCCGGTATTAATAGGAGTATTCATGCAGATCCATTCCGGGATTTTCTATAATGAATTACTGAAATTCATTTAACACAGAATTCACAATTTGATAGTCATAAGAGTTTTAGAAAAATATTATTAATCCAATAATATTACTTTAACCCCGAGTTTAATAATCCGGGTGTTACAGCCCTACCCCTCTTAGAAAAAGTTTCGTTCTGAAAACTTGGCATATCCGATAATAGGTAAGAGTAATACTTTCAATTTCTTCTTTATACCATGAGATCTTTCTTCTAATAAGGTAATTTTTGTTCTCTTCCAGCATGCATTTCCTTATGTGTTCACAACATGCATATATGTCCAATATTATCATTTTCACACTGAATATATCTTACACATACTTTATATCGCTACATTCACCATCATACTTGTTGATATACACATTATATGGTGTTACATACACACATCACACTGGGTGATAATCATCACACATCGCATCAACACATACACGTATCATACTCGATGATACATCCATCACATATACTCAATATGGTTCTTCCGTTCTGATTAAATCTTATCTTGCCTGATATTTTTGTCATTTTCTTATCCCAGTGTCCCATACCACCAGTAGTTCATACTAAGGGCCCGCACCCCTAATAGAACTCATCCGAATCAAAGTATATGCGGGTATACTTTCATTCGAATATAGAAAAAGTTAAATATCATGCATTTCGAGATTAATCATACGCATAAGAACCCATTACACCTATGAACTTCTTACATCATGGCACACATTCATTCATACAAACTGCACACTCACAGACATTTATTATAACAATCAATGTTATTCCTAAACCAACGATTTAAATCAATCTCTAGGCTAATACTGCCTTAGACCTACACCTGAGTTCTACTCCAAGTTTCTAAGCCTAAGCTCTGATACCAACTGTAACGGCCCCAGGTTTAATTACCTCAAATTTCATGATCATCATCCTTATTGCTCGTTAATCAGAATATACTAAAGAAATTTCGGCAGCATCTCCTCAGAAATATAGACTCCATCTCAATACAATAATTAGATTTCGGCTAACATCAGCCTACTTATAGATCTCATTTTCGTCATATAGTTTATCTCAAGGTTCATCAAATAAACATATACAGAAGAGTGCTTCCGTGATACACTATTCTAACTCATAGTGAATAATAACATCAGAGTTTACAAAAGGATTTACATTCTATAATAAGTACATACGTTATCTCAGGAGAACATCCTTGCAGCTCTAAGTTGAACCTTCGCCTTGTCATGACCTGAAAATATCAATCTGTGGTGGGGTGAGCTCAGCAGCTCAGTGACTGAAGTCATTCAAAATAGAGTTTGTATGATACTACCATTGTACTTCAAGTATTTGCAGCTAAGCGATATAAAAAAAATCAGTTTCAATACTTTCCACTTGTGGTTGATACTGTAGCTTATGAATCATAGACTCTTTCTATTATCTGATACTGTCTCTATGTATTTTTCGTGTACACGTGACCAATATTTCATTAACATATAATCTCAATGATTTTGTAATACTTGACCTACTCGTTAGTCTCTTATAATCAACTTTCCGGTTTCCAGTTTAAAACATGTTGTTCGTATTTCATATATTGTCATGGTCACAACACCACTCTTAGAGAGCCTAATCTTACTCACTAGATTAGTTACAGTTCAATATTGCACCTACCCCAATATACATAAGACATCACACACTACTCATGATAGTATCCAATTATAATTGTGTTCATACATGAAGAAATAGGAGATACTCACATATATATACTGGATGTCACAACAATCTATTTACCCGATGTCATAGACTACTATATGCATACACTAGGTGCCATACATATTAACATCCTTAATTTGGATATCATAAACAATCACATCCATATACCGGATATCATAAACAATCATATGCACATACTAGGTGTCATACCTATTAACATCCATAATTCAGATATCATAAATAATCATATCCATATACTAGGTGTCATACCTATTAACATCCATAATTCGGATATCATAAACAATCATATCCATATACTAGGTGTCATACCTATTAACATCTATAATTCGGATATCATAAACAATCATATCCATATACTAGGTGTCATACCTATTAACATCTTTAATTCGGATATCATAAACAATCATATCCATATACTAGGTGTCATACCTATTAACATCCATAATTCGGATATCATAAACAATCATATCCATATACCGGATAGGATCAACATAAAATATAATCTGCCCTTCGATCACCTCCGGTCCAACCCGGTCCCTTCCTCCAATACGTTTACCACGTATTATTCTCCCCTTCGTCACCTCCGGTTCAACCCGGTCCCTTCCTCCGATACGTTTACCACGTATTATTCTCCCCTTCGTCACCCAGTTCAACCCGGTCCCTTCCTCCGATACGTTTACCACGTATCATAACATGTAAATATCATATCCTTCATGTAATAACCACATGCAAGGATCCATGAGACAATAATAACATAAAGGATTCACAAGATTCCTACTTTACATGATGTCAATATTAAGAAAGACATTAACATGTATAAGTAACCACTTATTAAACTAACAACATGCAAGCCTTTTCAAGATGACCAACATGTTATATCATTCCAATATATGTGTTTCCAAATATATGCATGAAGTCAAGTATGATGTTCATTCATAAAACTATTCCTTTTTAAGAGGCATGCGTTAGCTACTATGCATACATAATAACGTGTCGATCATGCACTCATGCAAGCGTTCAACTTAATGATCCCCAATATCTTAACGGTCAAGTTCTGACTCGTAGTACCAGTATTCGCTTTTTCCTAATCATAATACTTATTCACCATTTATCATTTAATTAACAGTCGGGATTAGTCATCATTTGCCTCTTTTATCCTCAGACAAACTGTCTATTGATTACAACTTGATTTAATTCAGAATCTTCTCATTACTTCTAATACAAGTGATAGTTACACGACAATTCTGATATTAATGAATTATTACACTTTCAATATCATAATTATCCTTTATTTCAAGTAAGGACTAGTTTTAATACTTTATTTGGTACTGCCCAAATTTATCCCAGATTCCACCAATACTGGTGTTAACGCTACTGACTTCTATACGACATGTTTTGTTGTTGTTTACTTCTATCTTCTAGTTTCAAACCACACAGTCATTTACTAGCCAAATCATCATCTGCGTTCGCATATGAATCAAACCACACACACATATATATACATGCGTACACATATACATATTACTTACCAATACCGGATTATTAATCTCATTGACACGACGCTCAATCTTTCTTCTGTATTACTAACTTTTAATTTTTAAGGTAATTATCTAACTCTTACCGGTTAGATATAATCGGTGTCACTATAAAGATGTGACTTCCAAGCTTAATAGGGGATTCCGATGCTCTGCTAAATCAATTAAAAGAATACTTGAAAGTCTCCCGTGTATCGAGTAGGCATACTAAAATACTTGTTCAATACTATCGGTATTTGTTTTGTTGATATCGAATTATCCATCATAATCATATACTTAATATTAAGTTGTCAGATTTATTCAATACTGACTCTAACAGGTTTTTTACAGTTTAATTACTCACTTGATACTTATACACCATCATCGGTCACCCATTATCTGATAATCATCAGACTTGATCTTATTCGGTAGTTTTTATTAATAATCATTAATCGCTAAAAGTACAATATCCACTTATGTGTTCTGATTCAAAGGTTTTATTCTTCCACCTCTCATTGGGTTCGATAAATCTTAGTTATTTATCTATCAAATTGCTTTTAGTTGCTACCGATTAACAACTTAATCGATATATAATCATGTTGGTCACTAGCTTACCCTTACTGTCTCAAGTGTGCTAGTTGATACACAAAATCACGTTATGAGCGTATATATCATGAAACACAACAAATACGAAAACAATATTCGCAAGATTAATACTCAACATACTACATAATATTTGAGTATCCCGTAAACTTAGCTTAACAATAAGCTTTTGATATTCAATTTACTTATCAAGCATGTCTGGTAGAGTTAGGAATTCAGTTGCTCTAATTCAGTTTATTATCAATTACTTGATCAATTCCATCATCATCGGTTCACGTTCACAGTTGTTAATTTACCGAAATATCCCGATCCCATCCGAGTTATCAATTTTAACAAACCTTCAATACTTTAACCAGTACGCTATTTCTATCGTACTACATCAATTACACATGTCCCATTTAGCAGAGTTTTCTATATCACGGTCACATCGAGTTACTCGAAGATAATTTCTAATTTCATTTGTTTAGTTCAATTCTAGTATCAACTTCGGATTCTGCTTATACCAGTATCAACATAACCAATTCTATAATTATCCGATCATGGTTGATGGGTCTCAAGTGATCTTTTATCTTAACTGATTTCTAATTATCTCTTATTAATAAATAAACATTCATGATCTGTAATTGATTCCCGGTTGCCACTATTTAGTCCACTCACCGAGTATACCGGTCTTAACCAAGTGCCATCCGAATATTATTATCCTTGACTATTACTTTCATAACAGATTGGACATCACTTGCATATAATATCGATCTTCATTTAACTATCATCATTATTATATTAATAGACAATACGCCTATGCACAACCATTTTAATACACTTACAGACTCTTAATGGTCATGTTATACAAATTTTAAATAACAATTCTCAATTTGGTATCATACCCGTATTAGGTTCTCACACTCATATACATAACATATCCGTGAGTCATTATCCGGATACTCTACTTGGATTTCGATTCCACAACACCAATTCACTTTTACAATAACTGTCACAATCATCTATTTAATGACGTAATCTCTTAGTTTCAATGAATCCATATTATCAATAATTCCCAACAACAATTATTTCTAAATTGGGGAAAATAAGATTTAAGTTAGGACTTTCATTCACCGGTTATACCGACAATTTTGAACACCCAATACCATATACTGATACACCAGATGTATAGCTCTCGTTTCCACGATCACAACGGCTCAAGAATCATCCGAATCTGACTTCGGATGGCCAAGATATCGTTCGAAAACCAAAACCAATATAAAAGGTTAGATACGTAATAACTGAAAATATTAGGGGGTTGTTTGTAATTTTCAGGGTCCCCAAAGTAATTTGTAATTCCACAGGGGCTAAAATGAAATTTTACCTTTTTAAATGGAAACGGGTTGAATTCTTAATGGGTTAGGTTTTAAACCCAAACCCGAATGGGTTTTCAAACCCAATAACAGCAGCAGCAGCAGCATGCGCTGCTGCTGCTCGAGCGCGTGCGGGCCGGCCTTGCGGCCACCGCCGCCGGCCTGGCCAGCCTGGTCCGGCGCCGCCGCAGCCGGCGTGGCCTCCATCACCGCTCCGGCGCTGCTCCGCCGCCGGAGCTCGGGAAGAGAGAGAAGACGAGGGGAGAGAAAGAGAGAAAGGGTGGGGGCATGTTCTCCCCCCACCACGCCGCCCGGCCGCCGGCCGCCGCGCTTGCCCCACGCCACCGGCGCCTGGCCGGCCTCCGGCGTGCAGCCGGTCAACACCCCAGAGAGGGTGAGAGAGAGAGAGAGAGTGAACGGAGAGAGAGAGAGAATGTGGAGAGATTTTATCTCTCTCCTCACCCCACCTACTCCCACCTACTCTTCATACATCCCATACCACCCATACTCCATCAATCATAACTATTTTATATTTTTTTTCATTTTTCTTTCTTTCTTCATTTTCCCAACTTGTTTAATATAATCATAAATAGGTATGAATACCAATACCCGGTATTAATAGGAGTATTCGTGCAGATCCATTCCGGGATTTTCTATAATGAATTACTGAAATTCATTACTGAAATTCATTTAACACAGAATTCACAAATTCTAGAAAAATATTATTCATCCAATAATATTACTTTAACCCCGAGTTTAATAATCCGGGTGTTACACCCTTTCATAAAGCAGTCAAAAAATTAGCCATTACAGGCCAGGATGACTTGTCGGTCGACCGGCCAACGGTCAAATTTATGACCATTGGGGTTTCCGGTCGACCGCACCCCAAGACATGCTCTGTCAGTCGACTGCGACCCAACAGAGACTTATTGTCTCTCAGTCGGTCGACCGATCTGGGCTCGTGCATGTTGTGCACGTCGGTCGACTGAGCCTGCCTTCGGTCGATCGGTCGGTCCAGCGCAAGCAGCCCCAAAACTAAAATTTTCAAGGTTTTAAGGATAAAAACTTGGACTTGTAAAAGCCTTAAAAATTCAATTAAATCCCTAAATTCCACAAAAATAAGTTCATGTAAATACTTTGAAGTACAAATATATATGATTAAAAATCAACACATATTATAAACAATTTGAACTATTTTTGAGGTATAGAGAAATTAAAGCTTTAACCCAAAAACTGTATTTTCAAAAGCTAACTTCTAAATGAAAAACAATTTTTTCAAAACTTGTACAAATACCAAAATAAGATATTTGAAATACATTTGAAGCTTAGTATGTATGAAAATGATCCAATACACATAGTAGATGAAATATACTTGTTTTGACAGTAAGCTTCAAGATATGTTTTGAAAAATACAAAACTTAAACACATGACTAGATACATCAAAATAATTTTTTCTAAACATATGAAGCATAAATGCATATGGATGAAATCTAACATACATATAAACCATAGAAATTTATTTTGATGAAATCTATTCATGGAACCAAAAAAATGTGTACTTGATATATCGAAACTTGAAATCATATATATGTTAAACACAAAACACATGAACTCATGAAAATAAGTTTTTCTAAATAATAAAGCTCTCATATGTGACTTTGGTGGGAGAAAGTTCCTCATAAAATTTCCTTGAATCAACGAAGAATTACAACGGATTAATACTCCT
Organism: Agave tequilana; assembly: GCA_038442645.1. Classification (NCBI taxonomy): domain Eukaryota; kingdom Viridiplantae; phylum Streptophyta; class Magnoliopsida; order Asparagales; family Asparagaceae; genus Agave; species Agave tequilana. Next base: position 4,115 of record JAVJIF010010426.1, on the reverse strand, counting down.
ACTATAAGGGAGGGAAGATGTTTAGACTTGAATCTCCCCTTTGTTTAGTGATAGGTTCTTGATGTGGCCGTGGAAAGTGAATCTTATTTTTCGTTGACCGAGTGAATGTCGGGACCTCTTGGGAATCCTCTCTTTGGATAGCAGACGGAGTAACACAGCTCTTATCCACCAGGAATCTCAAAGAGATTGTAGGTAAAAATAAACTTATATGCAGCAAGTTGTTAGAAGAGTTGAACTCTCTCTCCTTTCAGTGGAGGTTCAAGAATTATCGATCAATCGACCCTTTCTCCATAGCAAACGGGGCTATTTATAGAGGTTTCAGGGGTGAACGTGCCCCCTAAAAATGCTCTATAATGGGGGTTAACTCTCTCATTACGTGGGCAGTAATTGACCTAATAACGAGGGTAGTTATAACCAAGATGCGGGTTTTGAGCCTTGCGCCTTGTTGCTGAAGTGATGCTGAGACACGGGTTTTGACCTCGCGTCTTGGTGCTGCAGTAATGCTGAGACGCGGGTTTCGTCCTTCGTGTCTCAGTGCTGCAGTGATGCTGAGACGCGGGTTTCGACCATCGTGTCTCAATGCTGCAGTGATGCTGAGACGCGGGTTTTGACCCTCGAGTCTTGGTGCTACAGTGATGTTGAGATTAACCCTGCTTCTAAAGTTTGGACTCTATTTTTTTGATGACTTATCTTTAGTGATTTTTAGACAGCCTATAGAACCCCTTCCAAAGTTTTCGATATTCCGCGGTTGACTGGGACGGATATCGAAATACTTTGGACTCCGGTTAAATTCATACTTCTCATGATTGGACTAACAATCATTTGAGGTGCCCAAAACTTGATCCTGTCTGAAATATGATCTTCGTGAGTGTACTGTGAAACCTTTTGAAGCCGTCAGAAATGATCGTGGCGAGTGTCTAGATACGCAGTCTAGACCTCCCCAGTGCTCTGAGCTTGTTGTTGTGCACTTTGAATCAGGGGCGATCAGTCATCTGCTTGTGCCAGTGTACTGTTAAACTAAATTGCAGAAGTAAAGACTGAATGCCAGTCTTGTAGACGCAGGGGTCATGTTGCTTTAAAGACGCAGTCCTCACTTGGAGTGGGGATGCATCTATTAGTTTGCTGAAGAAACGCGGCTCTTGTAAGGACACGACCTTTGAGATGAAGACGCAGCTCTCACTCTGTGAACTAGGCGCGGCCTTGGCCTTGCTGAAGAGGCACGACTGTTGGAGGAACGCGGTTTTCCGTTAAACACGAATCCGCGTTGTGGCGCGTTGCCACATGTCCAGCAGAATTGAAGGGACATCTTTCCTTTGGCGCGCGAATTTTGCGTTACATTTAATATGCACGCCACACGTCAAACGGGGATTAGGCCTCAACCAAGCGCCGCATATCTCTGGGGATTTCTGTGCCTATAAAAGACAACAGTCTTTCAAGAGTCATCATTAGACTCTTCTTTTTCGCTGAGCCTTTTAGGGTTAAGAAAAGCTCGAAGCTTTTTTCCGTTTTTACCATCTTCAACAGTGATCTCACGGTCGAAATGGCACCCAAGACCAAACCCGTTTCTTCGTCCTCGAGCGGTCGCTCCGGAGATTCAAATGGGTGGTTCTTCCATGCAGGAGGCCCCTATTTCAGGTAGTAAAACTATCTGATTTGATTTCCGCCATCGAAGGGGCTTATAGAGTTCTTTCAACTCTTAAGTCCCTTTTGAATGTGAACCGCCAACGCGAGCTCGTGCCCGTGTTTGATTGTCAGACGTGGTTCTTGAATTGGTGGACAAGATGCGAGTTTGATGACTTTCGCATCTTTGCTTCATCAATCTGAGTCCGTTTCTGTTTGCTGAACGCAGACCTCATTGAGCCCTGCGTCTTGAGTTCAGCACTCAAAATTTTTCTAAGTGTGAGGAGTTCAGACGTAGACTTCTTACAATTCTTGCGTCTTGTAAAATCAGATGCAAGTTTTAATGAATCTCGCGTCTGAGTCCGATACTTAGAAATTTTTTCTAAGTTCTGAATTTTGAAATGCGGCCTTCATGCAAGCCTTGCATTCTTTGAATCTGGATGCAGATTTTGCTGGTCTCCGCGTCTGGATTTCCCCTGCATTTGAATTTCAAACACTTAGTCATTTTCTTTTAGGTTTCTAACCAAGTATTGTTCTCTTTGCAGTACGATACTCCTCCAACCCTTTGTCCAAAAAGTGTCATTTTGGACATGTAGGTGCGCTGATCGTAATCTGACCTTCGTGCTGCAAAGAACTGCTCTTGTGACTACTGGTAAGTTGAAGAAGCGAAAGGAGAGGATCTCCAAGGCCAGTATGGTGACCCTCCGGGAGATTATCTTTGATGGACTGTTTGAGACAGATTCTCGCACTCCATTACGGAAGCCAGTTTTCCTCTTTGGTGATGACATTGACGAGGACGATAGGATGCTACATGATGAGAACTATATGTGGCTTCATCAGATAGGGGACAGGAGGTTCTTTCTTCCCAACATGGAGAGGATGTATCCCTTGTCCTATCTATAACACATGTCTATTCATCGTGCGATAGATTGGGATCTTTCATGATTTGTCTCTGGTGTCTCTCTTGGCAGACTAGGTGCCAAAGAAATATACTCTGTCGGTCATGGGAAAGAAGTCTTTAGTTATTCCCAGATTGGTCAGATCTGAATATCCAAGAGGAGAGACCCCTCAGCTTGACACCACCTTCATCAATCAGTTCATGAAGGCTAGGGGTGATTTTCCGTCGACTTTCGTCCACTCAGGTGGGTTCATTCTTCCAACAGATCCTGGTGGGGTAGGATGGTTGGATTTGTCCTTGTCGAACTTGGAGCTCTGCTGCAGCAGGTGGGGCTGTATCACTCGGTCAGGGCCATACAGTATAGCCTCCTGCAAAGTTCCCACAATTTTTATGGCATCCTGGAGCATTATAATCCTTTGACAGGCACATTTTTACTCCAGTCGGAGAGATGGGGCTCGCTCTTCATGAACTGTATGAAGTCTCGGGCTTGTTATGGGAGATGCCCCTTATAAAGAATACGTTCCGACTTCTGAAGAATTCATCTCTTGAAGAAGGAGAACCCTCAGGTGTACGAGACATACTGGAAAGTGTTGTGCCACTTCTACATCTGCGGCCAAATAACCTCTTGGAGGAATAGGGGTGTCAAGCAGATGTCCTGGGTGAGTTACCTATTCAATGGTATAAATGAGAAGGATTGCCCAGTGACCAGCTTAGATCCTTGCACTGACGAAAAAATTGCTAAGAGGATCAACGTCTCTGCGAGCTCTTACACCACGGAATCAAATGAGGATACTTTCAAACTTGATACGGTTTTTGAAAGTTTTCATCATCAGGCCCAAGTTTCCATTTCTGACCAGGCGCTATGGCGGGCTTCCTTATGCTATGGCTGAAGCGTTGTGTGGTGCCAAACACTGCCACATGAAATAATTATTGTCGATGTGGTGTACCCGACAGTTTTGCTGGCCTACGGAAAGTCTATCGCCCTCCTTCCAACAATAGTGGCTGGAATTCAAAGTGGATTACGGGCTTCAGTTAAAAGTCTGTGCCAAGTGGAGGCCATTATCGACTCCAAGGGCAGGCCAGAAGTTGATTCGGAGGGAAGGACGAGAGTAAAGACCCCTAACCCCAGGATCAAGCTTCCGTATACATACTTAATGGCTTGGTACGTTATGCACTGCCCCTCGCTGATAACGGCGGTGCCTCTGTCTGCGGGGTTTGTCCCTTTTATGCAGAAGCTGGAGAACTCGAACTGGTCTTGCTATTACATGTTTCTATGTTCAAAAATGTATTCTAAACGCTTCAAACTATCAGCTCGACGTTACTCCCCGAGATTGCCGATGCATCTTGCAGGGATAAATTCGCCGACCTTGCGGGACCAGATGATTTCATAAGGCTGCCATCGGGAGTATTCTGGTGGCTGATTAATATTCGGCCTGGGTATCTGCTCTTTCGGTAAGGGAATTCATGTACGATCGAGCCTACATGCCGAGTCATTTTGCTCGACAGTTTGGCTATGATCAATTATATATCGGCAACCCCAATGCTAATCTCTCCTTCAGCAGGAATTTATTTGAAGATGCTCGGGTATGGTACTAAA